>NEWO01000067.1:1835206-1846548 GCA_003013225.1 Phalaenopsis aphrodite
TTAGAGAGACGGTTGAGAAAGTATTTGCTATTTGAGAAGATGTCGCTCTATTCCTCCTCGCGCGCGCCACCACAGACAATATTCCCCCAAATCAAATAAATTTGCAGAGAAACCCCATTCTTCTTCCCACCTTCTCCTTCTTTGCTAGGGTTTGTTTTCTGCGAACGCATTGATGGCAGAATTGGCAGAATCGGTGGATGATATCCTCTACTTGGTGCAGCTCGCAGAGCAATCTGAAAGATATGACGACATGGTGGAGTTCATGGAGAAGGTCACGGAGGCAGCGGAGGCAGAACAAGAGGATCTCACCGCCGATGAGCGAAGTCTCCTCTCCTTAGCCTACAAATGCGTGATCGGACCCCGCCGGGCCGCGTGGAGGACCGTCTCGTTGGCCGAGATGAAGGAGGAGAGTCGCGGGAATGCGGATCGCGTCAATGCGATCAAGGAATACAGGGCTAAGATTGAATCGGAGCTAACCACGATCTGCGGCGGAATCCTCAATCTGCTCGAATCTCGCCTCATCCCCTTGGCAGTAACCGATGAATCTAAGGTGTTTTACCACAAATTGAAGGGCGATTACTACCGATATCTCGCCGAGTTCAAAACCGAATCTGATCGTAAGGATGCCGCCGACAAAACGCTTGAAGCCTACCAATCTGCTATGGTCCTACTCCCCTTTCGATCTCATTTCTTACTTGCACATTATTTCTAGGTTTTTCGACTCCGATCTGGAGCTACTCTTCAGAGAAGATGAGATCAATCTTTTTCAAGAATTTATTTCTTTACGAGTAAATTGATCTGCAGGACATTGCTGTGGAACGGCTTTCGCCGCATAGCATCCTTCGTTTGGGACTTGCTCTCAATTTTTCCGTGTTCTACTTTGAGATATTGAATTATCCCCGTCAGGCTTGCACTCTAGCGAAGAGGGTAAGGTTTTACATGCCTAACACCTATACTCTTTTACATTTGGAAAAATATTACATAGGACTCCTAATGTAGAGCTACATTTCTATTGAAATATCTCATTGTGTTATGTGAGTATTCTATATGCATTATTAATAAAAATTGATGTATTATTTGAGTATTATACGATGTTATTCCATTATTTTGCGGTGTTATTAAAATATTCCCCTGCGTTATTTAATTTGATGTTGTGTTTATCGGCATATTTCTCGTGTTATTTCAATATTACTATGTTATTGGAATAATGCAGCCCCAAATCAAGTAATGCTGAGAAATATTCTAATAATACTTCAGCCCAAAATCAAATAATACAATGAAATATTTCAATAACATTCTAAAATAATCGAATAACACCATATAATACTCAAATAACACATATGAAATATTTCCGTAACACAGCCGAATATTTAAATACAAACGTAGCTTTACATTAGGAATCCTCATGTAATATTTACATATATACCACTCAATTCTCTGTAATTACAGCAGAAATTTTTGTTCCCCGTTTGATTAATTAACTATAATTATCATAATCCTTTTTTTAATTATTACTCGATTGTTAATCTGTTTCTTTTATATGATTTGCAGTCATTTATCGAAGCCACAAATTTGATTGACGATACTTTTAAAGCACAACCAGAATATAAGGAATGCAGTCTCATCTTGCAGCTCCTGCGAGAGAACCTCGAACTCTGGGTTTCGACCACGCCCGTAATTAATTATTTACTTTTAATTAATTTTTCCTGTGATTTTCCTTAATTAAAATTTTATATTAATTTTGATTATTAAATATCCTAATAAAAAACAAGAGTCTCAAAATAATTAAATTTGTTTTGATATAAATGCAATGAAGAAGTGTAATTAATTTCTTACATGCTTAAGGTATTTATTTAAAAATAAATTTAATAATTAGGGGTGTAAACGAACCGAACTCGAACGAACTGAGCTTGTGTTCGTGTTCGGTCCGTTTGCAATTTAGTTTGTTTGAAATAAGCTCGTGTTCGAAATTGATTGTGAAGTCGGTATTCGTGTTCGTTTCTTAACGAATGAGCCGAACACGAACTGTTCACAAACGAAGAGCCTGTTTGATATCTCTAATATTAATATATATAAATAATATATTATATTAACTATATAATTTATATTATATAAATATATAATATTTATATTAGTATATTAATAATCTAGTATATTAATATATTATTATTATTAATTTATTATATATTATAATTTATAAATTTTAATTTTTTTAAATATGAGAAACTTTATATATATAATTATTTTAAATTATTTTATATTTCGAACAATAACGATTCAAACAGAAACAAATGCATTACTGTTCGTGTTTGGTTCGTTTAACTAACCGAATGAAAAAAAATTTGTTCACGTTCGTCTCGTTTATTTATCGAACGAATCGAACACGAACTCATTGACGAACCGAACACGAATTCATTCACGAACCAAACACGAACTGTTCGCAACCAACGAGCTTTTTTGACAGCCCTATTAATAATTATGAGGATCGGTGCTTATTTTGATTAAAAATTAGATTAACGTATCGTGATATAATTGTTTTTTAATGATGTAATTAACAGGTAGAGGATTTGGAGGAGGAGAAGGAAGCTTCCAACCGCGAGGAAGAGGAGGAATAAACTGATATTATTTATTATTTATTTGTTATTTATTTATTTATTTTTATTTATTTGAGCCTCTTTTTATTTATTTCGTGTAGGGATGAATCTTTATATTATATTTTCTTTGGAGTTTCATGTCGTGGAGCGGTTGCATCCTTTCGTTTTTTTTAATTTGAAAAGGAATATATAATTATGTATTATAAGAAAATTTTATTATTAAAATTATTTTAGCGGAATTTATATAAATATCAAACATTTGCTATGTATTTGACATTAATAGCCTTGATATGCTGTTTTTAGCCTTGATTCTACAGGAGAAGAATCAATGACATTATAGCCTTGATATGGTGTTAATATCCATGATTCTATGGGCAGAAGATTTGAGAGTAAATAGTTAGATTTTTAGCCCTTAATTTACCTCTCTTTCCTACTCTTGTCTTAAACTGCTTGTATAAATATCAGTATTCTTTGTACAATGTTGAACAAGGAATACAAATTCCTTTTTTTTTTTTTTTCATTATCATGGTATCAGAGCTACTCTTCTGATTTTCATCGTCTCTTCTGAATTTCTTGGCACGGTTCGTGTTCTTCCCTCTCTAGTGAGATCTTGGCTTCGATTTTGTACGTGGGTTTCTCCAACGAGATCTTGGCTTCAGTTGTGTACGTGGGCCTCTCCGACATAATTTTGGTTTCGGTGATCACCTCTGTCACCTCCACTTCAAAATGGAGAAATCTGACATTGCAAATCCTATGACAACGGTCTTGACCGGTTTAAACTATAATTTGTGGGTCCAAGGAATGCAAATTTTTTTGATGGGTCGCAAGCTTTGGTGTATTGTTACTGGAGATATCAATAAGCAAACCAAACAAAAAGATGAAATTGATGCCAAATTTACTGACCGACTTGAACATTGGGATAACAAAAACCATCAAATTATTACTTGGTTGGCAACACATATTCCATTAATTCACATCTAATTTGTTGAATATGACACTGCAAAAAAAATATGAGAGTTCTTGGCCAGTCGATATCGAACAACTGGACTTGCTCATTACTTTCAGTTATGGTCTATGCTTCATAATCTAAAACAAAGTGTGGTCAATCTGTGAATGATTTTCTTGCTCAAGTTCAATTGATTTAGAATCAACTGTCTCAGGCAAAAATAAGTTAAGTTCATCTTCATCTTATTCAAGTTCTCATAGATCTTCAACCTAAATATGAAGTTGTTCAAGTCTCTCTACTGCATCAACATCCTCTTCCAACATTAGATATGACTATACAAGAAATAATTTTCGAAGAAACTCACCTCAATCTTGACAAAATCTCAAATTTCAAAATTGCAATTGCAACTACTCATCACTCTAATCAGAAATCTAGCAACAACACGTTTAAGAATTGCAAACTAGTCATATCTTTGCTAATTGTCCAACTGTCGAATGCATATATTTTCATGCTCTTGGTCATATTCGTAAGAATTGCCCGACTCGTCCTCCACAATTAAAAGCTGGGGTTTCTAAACTTAAGACCTTCTCGAAGCCTGACGTTACTTCCGTCTCTGTTGCTACCACTGACAGTTCTACTACTATCATTATGAGTGATCTTGAAGCACTATTCAAACAGGTTATCTCTTCCAATTCATCAACGACCATGTCTGTCACTATGGGTAACTCTAATTGGTTGACTCTGTCTGTGTAACCATATGACTAATAATGATAAATTGTTGTCCATCACATGAACAATTTCTTTCTTTTCATTGATCCACACTGTCAATGGTAGTAAAATGAATATCACTCACATTGGTCATGCATCTACCTCCAATCTTAGTTTTCTTGAAACCTATTGTATCCCTAACTTAGCCCTCAATCTCATCTCTATTGGTCAGTTATGTGAACAAGAGCTAAATTTAAACTTTTCCACTTCATGTTGTCGGGTACAATATCCACAAAAGGGACAGATTCTTGGGACGGGTCGCAGGGTGGGTAGATTATTTGAGCTTGTCTCTCTTCATCTTCTTCAAAAATTTATGTTTGTTGCTACAACTACCAACTCATCTATTCACCAATTACATCTTCGTTTTGTTCATGCCTCAACTAGTAAAATTCAGTCTTTAATTTCACATGGCTTGTTACGGTCTACAAAGTTTAAGTCATTTAATTGCTTACATTGTCAACTTCCAAAGCAACCAACATTGTCGTTTAGTCTTAGTAATTCAACTTTAAAGAGTTCTTTTGGCTTAATTTATTCAAACATCAGGGGTCCTGCCCCTATTCCTTCAATAAATGATTTTTGTTATTTCGTGTTATTTGCTGATGATTATTCTCGTTTTACATGGAACTATTTTTTAAAAAATTGATTTGAATTGCCAAAAAATTACATTTCATTTGCTAATGTGATGAAAACTCAATTCTCATCTTCTATTAAAATTCTTCGAACAGACAATGCAATGGAATATCGTGAATCTTTTTCACTCCAATTTCCCAGTCAACAAAGTACTTTGGTTCAATGCTCTTGTCCTCACACTTGCCAAAAAAATGGACGAGCTAAACAAAAAAATCATCATATTCTTGATTATGTTCGTGCTCCTCTTCTTTCTGCCTCTTCTCCAGTAAAATTTTGGGGTGAAGTAGCTCTTACTGGAGTCTACAACATTAATCGAGTTTCTACCTCAGTTCTCCAAAATTTATCCCCTTTTAAAAAATTGTTTGGGAAGCCTCCTGACTATTCCCTAATTGAATTGTTTGGTTGTGTTTGTTTTGTTCTTTTACAACCCCATGAACATACAAAATTAGAACCACGTGTTAGTTTATGTTGTTTTCTTGGATATGAAATTGAACACAAAAGGTATTGTTGTTGGGATCTTATTACAAATAAAATTTGCATATCACGTTATGTTACCTATTGGAAAAATATCACGTTCTCATCCCTTTTTAAATTTCACCAACCTGTCAATATTGACTCTATGTTTGTCACTGATTACTCAATTGAGTTATTTCAAGTCCTGACACAGAGTATTCTGATACACTCAATATTAGGCCTTTCACATTTGCTCCTATTGATTCTGCTCTAGCTGTCGATCCGACACCTACATCTCTACCTACCATTTAAACCACTCTTCGGGTTCGACCCGGGTAAGAGAAACTCCTCGTTCCCTTACTGATTTCCATTATTATTTTGCTATTGCAAGCCTTCATGAGCCTCTCTCATATTGTGAGGCAAGTATCGACCCTCGTTGGCAGCAAGATATGCCAGAAGAACTTCAGGCCTTGGAGAAAGCTCATACTTAGGACTTAGTCAATCTTCCTCCTCATAAGTCCCCTATTGGCTGTAAATTTATTTATAAAATCAAGACTCGTTCTGATGGGTCCGCTGTGTACTACAAAGTTCTCTTAGTAGTGAAAGGTTACACTCAATAATATGGGATAGATTATGAAAAAGCTTTTGCTCCGGTTGCTTGATTAATAGTAGTCTATAGTCTATTAGTTATTGTTGCAGTTCATAAACGGAAGATTCTTCAGATGGATGTCAAAAATGTTTCCCTTCATGATGAATTGTCAGAAGAGGCGTATATGCATCCTCCCCCTGGTTATCATTCTCCTCATAAAGTATGCAATCTTTGATAAGCCTTATATGGATTAAAACAAGCTCTTCGAGCTTGGTTTGCCATATTTAGTTATACTCTTGCTCAACTTGGCTTTATCTGTAGTCCACATTATTGTTCGTTCGTCGAGCTGACTATGGTATTTCTACTACTTTATATTGATGATATGATAATAACATGTAATGGCTTATCAGGTATCTCTAAAGTACAATTTTTTCTCAGTTAATGTTTTGAAATGAAGGACCTTGAAAATCTCATTTATTTTTTGTAGCTTGATGTATCTCATAATTCTAAAGGTTATTATCTTTTTCAAGCTAAATATGCATATGATCTACTTTCTCGAGCGGGCATTATTGTTAGTAAAACTATACCAACCCCCTTGGAACTCAATTGCAAACTCACTTCTCTTGATGGCACTCCTCTTGATGATCCTACTCTATGTTGAAAACTTTTTGGAAGTCTTGTTTATCTCACTATTACTCGACCCGATATCTCATATGTTGTTCACTTAGTCAGTCAGTTCATGTTTGACCCCTTGCTCATCATATTTTTCTGCAGTTCTTCAGATACTTCAATATATTAAAGGCACTCTTTTTCATGGTCTAAATTTTTCTGCTCACTCCTCTTTGGTATTATCCAGCTACTCTAATGTTGATTGGGTTGGTGATCCCACAAATCATCGTTCTACCACTGGTTATTGCTTGTTCATAGGAGATTCCTCTATCTCTTGGCGTAAAAAAACAAACAGTCATTGCTCGTTTCAGCATAAAATCTGAGTATCGTGCTCTAGCTGACGCCACTTCTAAATTACTTTGGCTACACAGCTTGTTATCTCATATGAGTGTCCAACTATCTTCTGCTACTATGTTTCATTGTGATAATAGAAGTACTATACAGATCTCTCATAATGATGTTTTTCATGAGCATACTAAACACATTGAAACTGATTGTCATTTTGTTCGTTATCATGTTACTCAAAGCACCATACTTTTAATTCTTATCTTCTTTGTTAATCAAACATCTGATATCTTCACCAAAACCCTTCCTCCCACGTATTTTCAAGATATATTGACCAAACTCAAGAATCAAGATAACATCCTCTATACCATCATGAGCTTGAGGGGGATGCTAACATGATTACATGAAAGAAGTCAATGACATTAATAGTTTTGATATGGTGTTAATAACCTTGATACTACAGGAAAAGAATCAATGGTGCTAATAGCTTTTATTCTATAGATAGAAGATTTGGGATTTTAGCTCTTAGTTTGCTTCTCTTTCCTATTCTGATCATATACTTCTTGTATAAATATTTGTCCTCTTCATACAATTATGAACCAAGAAATACAAATTTAATTTTTTTCATTATTACATGTTAATTTGAATTTTATTCAATTTATCCGAGAATATAAATCTTAACTTTTGAGATATTTACGAGCGCTAACATCTATATTATTTTTTATTGTATTCAATCAAAAAATCAATTTAATAAACTTTTTTTAATGGCGTTTACTATTTTGATGAGGGATTTAAATCTGATTTAAAGTGGAAGTTGGGTTGGATATATGTTTTCATTTGGCAAAATTTTTAAAAATGGCATTTATTTGCTCTAAAATTTATTATTTAAATCGAAACTTATAAAATAATAATCTACTTGGCAAAGAGGCTCATGCCTTTTGAAGTGGTTAGTCTTCCGGAAGTGCGGTGCTCAGACACTATTTTCTCTTAAACATGAGTGAACTCCCAACTTAGCTCAACTAATAAACAAGTGGGTTAGAAAAACTTGCATAACTTGTCAAAGAACGAATCTAAAGGAGCATATAAAAAGACCGCTGAATTGGAAATATACATAATTTTTAAGTTATGGGCCATATAGATCATAATTGGTCACATATGTCATAGTAACGAGTTGTGATACTGTCGGTAGGTCATAGGGATTAAGAATGGTGGGTTGTTGTGGACTGTGTGGGCCATAGTTGGTTGTATAAGTAGTAGTGGGAGCTGTGATGAAGTCTGCAGCTCGCAAAGTCTGGAGTGGAGATCTACACGAGCGATAAGCCATATAAGTCGCAATTGATCGTGTAGGTCGTATTGTTTAGTTGTGATGACGTATGTATGGTACAGGGGCAAGAGTCGGGAACTGCAATGAAGGATCTTCAGGAGTTCGAAGAAAGTTACTGTCTTTGATGTGCATTGTTACATCATCTATGGAAAGTGTCATTGCACCATACGTGGGGGTGTTGTTACGCCATCTTCCAGGTTTGACATTGCACCATATATGGGGTGCACTGTTACACTATTATCAGGTTCTATTGTTGCACTGTATTTAGGGATGTTACATCATCTTTGGGAGGCGTCATCACACCATATCATGGGTGTGTTATTACACTATTTGTGGGGCGCTTCACCGTTCTACAACATATGCTGGGATTCCACATCGTACATTGTGACTTCACAGTGGACTTCACTACAAGGAGCAGGTGGCGGCCAATAATGCTCAAGTGTGGCAGGCAAGTGATAATCAGAGTTGGTTAGCAGGGGCGACTGGAGCTTGTTGTAGGCGATGACTTAAGGCGTTGGAGGCAACAACAACCATAGTTGGCTGGAGGATGTGGCACCTGAATTTGATTGACGGTGACTTCGGTCGGAGTTGGTTGCAGTTGTTGAGCGATTGGGAGGTATTTTTTGGATCTATAGTGAAGAAGCAATGCTAGACACTAGTTTAACTTTCAAGCTTTATCTTCTTCTGGCTTCAAATCTCTCTTTATTTTGAAGAAGGGATAGTTCTATTTAAAAAGTCTAGCGTGTAAATAAGAAAAGAATCTGCATCACCCTGATGGGGGCCATGAAAGATTCCTTCAATCAGACGGTGTTTGATGAGCATTTAATTAATTCAATGATATCAGAATTGAGAAATCTTGAGCTCGTTAAATTTGCCTCGCTCAAAAGCTTGTCAAATTTAAAATCTATTTGATCTTCCAATTATTCCTGAAAAGCCCCCAAAAATGGTTTAATGACCAGATCGTGGCTTGATCTAACTCTCATCCGGTCGATTTTGTATTGTTGTGTCAGTCTCTTTGAACCGGCTATTGGATTATAAATTTGCTAAGATCCGACTTCTAGATGATCATTAATTAAAATTTGAATATTTCATGCTAAAAAAACAATCTCAAAGTTCATGTCACAGCTCAAAATTTATGATGGATGATGAGAGTTTATTGATGGCTATCAAGATCACATAAAAAATACTACTATGTAAGATGGTATGTACTTAAAATTTGAGGTTTACTTATAAGATATGTAAATAGAATGGGACATGTTTTTTCATGCAAATGAAAGAAGGTTGTCAAAGAAATTAATGTTTTCACATAAAAAAATTTAATAAAAAAAAAATTTGGGGGGTGTAAATGTAAAAGATAAAGTTCTTGTGCTAGATCTGTAATTAAATAAGTATTGGGTGGTATATATGTAAATGACGCTAGTTTTTATGATGGAAAATCAATTATAATCAGATAAAAATTGCTGCGCAAAAAAAAAACAGACAAAATATTTAAATTCGATCCAATTAATATAATCTTTTAGTATAATAGTATTTATTTAAAAATATTTAAATTCGATCTTATTAATATAATCTTTTAATATAATAGTATTTATTTAAAAATAAAATTAAAAACGTCAAAATTGACTTTTCTGAAAATCGATTTTGCACAGTTTAAATTTTTTTCTTTCAATTCTGAGACTTGCTGAAAATGAGGAGCAATTTATTATTAGTATTATAACTATTATAATTATTATTTTCATTATCATTTTTAGTGTTATTATTATTATTATTATTATTATTATTATTATTATTACTACGGCTGTAAAAGAGCAGGGCTTGAGCGAGCTCAGGCTTGCCTCGTGTTCGGTTCATTCGAATTAGCTCGTGTTTGAAATCAGCACTTGTTTGAAATTGGCTCGTGAAAAGTGTGTTCGTGTTCGGTCCGTGTTCGACTCGAAATTGACTCAGAAAAATTAAATTAAAAAAAAAAATAGATGTAAAATGTGGGATTTTAACATGAACCAAATATTTACAAAAAAGACACAAATCACAAACCAACCGAACATGATCTAACTCTCATCAGGTCGATCAGATCGTGGCTTGATCTAATATTTACGAACAAGTATATTTAATACATTATTATATAAAAAAGTATATATTTAATAAATTTTGAGCTAAAACGAGCTGAACACGAGCGTATAAAGAGTTGCTCATGTTCGGTTGGTTTATAATTCAAGCTTTAAAAATTTGTTCGTGTTCGACTCATTTACTTAACGAACGAGCCGAACAAGTGCTACGTGACAAGCCAAACACGAGCTGTTCGCGAACAACGAGCTTTTTTGACAACCCTAGTTATTATATCTATAGTATTATTATTAAATTTTTAAAACAGTTCTAATTAAGTAATCTTTTAACATAACAGTACTTATTAAAAAAAATTAAATAAACAACAAAATTGACTTTCCAAAGTCGATTTTGCCAATTTAATATATATATATATATATATATATATATATATATATATATATATATATATATATATATATATATATATATATATGGGCCATTTAGATACATACCATACAATTTTATGTATTTTTAAATATAATATCAAAATTTTGATATTTTCATTAATATCATTTAAATCTAAAATATCACGCATTTAACAATAATAATGGAACATGTCTTTTCATGCATCTGTTTATAACTTCTATTACTCATGGAGAACCATTTTGGGACTAGAGGTTGTAAATCATTGTGAATCACGAAAAATTATTACATACATGCACCGCATGTAGAGATGTATGTGTTGTTTAATCCTGACCGTAGATCACTGTAATCTACGGTCAGGATGCAATCAAAATCTTTTTGAAAAAAAAAATTAAAGTGAGGCCCACCGAAATACATCCTGACCGTAGATCTCCGTGATCTACGATCATAATCGGACACCGCATGCATCTCTACATGCAGTATATGCATGCAATAATTTTTCACATGAGGTCGCGCTATATCTTCCATGTGCGTTGGGAGCTTGCAATTAAGCTTGACTGTGTGGGCTGTATGCGTGGAGCTAGCGGTGTCCACGAGCTTAACCTTCTGAGGAGG
>NEWO01000067.1:1865982-1887140 GCA_003013225.1 Phalaenopsis aphrodite
ATATATATATATATATATATATTAGATCAGTTGATCCAACATTTACTTGTCAGTTGTAAGTCTCCTTTGATTTGTGGTTTGGTGTTGATCGTGCATTTAGTTGTCAATTGTAAGTTCTCTCTGGTCTGGGGTTCGATCCCTGAATGTAGGGTGTGCTACTCGAATTATAGGTGCATAAGGGATGACTGAGGCTTGTATAAAAGACCATTATTATTATTATTATTATATATATTGACGTAATATATATAAAAGTATTCTGCTGCGGCGACATAGTCGTCTCTGTGTACTTTAAAAAGCCATGGCAAAAGCTGTACAGCTCCATCCCAATCTCTCTCTCTGTTTCATCTTCTTCTTCTTCGCTGCTATAGTTATAAGAAAATAAAAATGGCTTCTACCATTACGATTCTTTCTCTATTCCTTGTCCTCATCGTCTCCACTTCCTTAGCGCAAACAGTAGCCCCGCCTCCCGGCGGCCCGGCGCCCACCCTGCCGCCACCACCAAGAGCTCCAACTCCATCCACCCACTCCCCGCCGACCACCGCTCCGCCGCCCTCTGTCCCAACACCATCAGGCTCCTCCTCTTCACCCCCCGCCGGAGAGCCTTCTTCAGACGGGCCGGCGTCGCCTCCCAGCGCCGCCTCCAGGATGGGGACAGGCTGGATCGCCGCCACCGCCGCCGCCGGCGTCGCGATTGCCGTCTCCGTTGCCCTCTAGAGATCTCCGTCGCACGTTTTTAAGCAATTATTAGGTGGGAGCACGCATGCGGATTTTCATAATTAATCCGCACCTAATAATTTTTCTATATTTTGAAATCTCGAATTTTCTCTCTTATTTTTGTTTGATGTTTAGGTGGGAGAGGGGTATATTTGTAACTTTTGTTGAGAGGGGGGTTTATTTGTAACTTTTGTTGTGGTGGGTGTGACCATGTCTCTTATGTCTCTTATGTCTATGATTGCTGTTTCTACTTATTCTTTTGCTGGTCATTGTTAACATATAATTGTCTTGTGCATATTGCATTCAGTTAGGGTTTGTAGCTGCACGGTACCGCGCCGCTTTTTTCGATTGTTTGGGGTGGTTTGTCACGTTTTAATCATAATTTGGGCCGTCTCGAGTCCCATTGTCCTCGTTCGGCTTTTTACCCTCTTGTCCTCTATTATCTTGCCCTAACTCGAATCGTTCGGCTTTACCCCATGCTCGACATGGAAGTTGTGATCGCTCCTCATCTTCTCTAACTTTTGTCACGCTACGTCTACCTGGTTCCTCTTCCTCCTCTTATCCTGCATTTCTCACGCTGTCTGGTTCCTCTTCCTCATATTCCTGCATTTCTCACGCTGTCCGGTTCCTCTTCCTCATATTCCTCCGCTGTTCTCCATTCGTAAGCATTTTTTCTTTTCTAACAAGTGTGAAAGTTTGTACGTTGGATTTGTGATGTTAGATGTGAATACTGTTCGGTGGTATGGATGCGTGGCATGTGGTTGTGTGGCTCGGATTTGGTGTGCCTGTGTGACGCGTATTTGTTGTATAACCCTATTTTTTTGTGGATGAGGCTGTGTTAATGTGGTAGTGTGGCTCGAATTTCCTGTATGCATCGAAATTGTTGTAGATGAGTCTGTGTGGGTGTGGGTGTGTGACTCGAATTTACTGCATAACTTAATTTTGTTGTGGTTTAGGCTATGTGGGTGAAGCTGCGCGACTCAAAAAATCACCAAATTTGGCTTTTAGTTTTTGAAGTACCGAATATATGTTTATAATAGTTATGTTATAAACAGTGTTATTAAATAATAGCAAAATGATTATTTGTCCAGGAACAACTGTCACACAATTTTTTTCAATCAGTTGAAACAACCAGTCAAGCCAGCTTCTCAGCAGCACTTCTTCGCAACTACTTCCTGTGACAGCGAAGTTATAGCTGATCAGCTGCAGCTGCACCAAAGATGAAGTTTAGATATGCCATCTTCGTAAGGATGAGAAAATATATTTCACTCTAATATTTTGATGTGATATGAAAATTTTGAGTGGTATAAATAAAAAAAGATAAAATTTAGGTCTAAATATATAAATACATAAAAATTGCGTGGTATTTTTCTAAATGTTGTATTTCTAAAATATTAGATTATATGGAGTTGGTCTATTCTCTTTTTTTTTTTTCTAAAAAAAATATGTGTGTAAAAAAGTCATAAGAAAAATAATATTTTTGGAGATAAATATTTAATTGAATGGCAAGTATGGATCATATACTAAGGTTGTCACATTCAATAAATAAATAAATGAATAAAAGAAGAAGTGAAAATTTCATGATAGCACATAATACAAATTTAATTACATAAGTGGGCTCACATATTTAATTATCTTTTCTACTAATATTCCACTTGGGCCGCATATTTTTCTTATAAAATATGTATCACTTCTTGAGCTCAAACCATTTGTTATTTTATGACGCTCTTTGGAGGCTCTACTTCTTCTTCTTGTCACCTTGTTCATTTCTTTACCGTTTGGGATTTTCTTCCTCCCTTTCATTTCTATACCCTAGTCTTCTTCTTCTTGTCACCTTGCTCATCCATGCTTGGCATGGGGGCATGAACCCTTTTGCACCATTTTTCTCTTTTTTTTTTCTTTTTGCCTTCTTGCTTGTTTTTTGATGCATATTACCCTTTTATATCTTATGGACCTCTTTTCTTCCCTCTCACCCCTCCACCCCCTCCCTTCTTTAAGAAATGGTTCCGTCCTTGGACCTAAGTTGCCCTTTATTGGAAAGTGTTGATCTCTTCTCATACTCCAACAACAACAACAACAACAAACCTTTATCCCACTAAATGGGGTTGGCTACATGAATCCTTTTTATCCATTGAGTCCTATTAAGTGTTATATATTCATTTAATTTTAATAAATTAAGATCATTTTTATTCAATATGGCCAAGTCTTTCTTGCTCTACCTCTGCAATTATTAACACAAATCGAATCTAGAACATCTACTCTCCTTATCAGATCATCATATGGTTGGCGTCTGATGTGACCAAACCATCTAAGATGATTCTCTCTAACTATTTCTGCTATTGGAGCTACACCAACCCTATCACGAATATATTCATTTCACATTTTGTCTCCAAGTGTAAAGCCATTCATCCACCTAAGCATTCTCATCTCGAAAAAACTCAACTTAATTTTGTGCTTCTCTTTTAAAGGCCAACATTCAGCGCTATAGAGTATTGCAGGTCTCACCACCCTCTTATAAAAATTTCTTATGAATATAAGCGGTACGTTTCTATCACACAATAGGCCCAAAAAATTCCTCCACCTCAACCAACCAACTTAAATTCTATTAATAACAGCATCATCTATATCTCCATCATTTTGAACAATATACTCGAGATATCTAAAGTGTTCACACCTTTTAATAATTTGATTACCCATAGTTACAACTCTATCACTAGAGCTACTATTACTAAAATTACATTCCATGTATTCAGTTTTAGTTCTACTCAAACAAATGCCTTTAGAATCCAATGTAGACCTCCATATTTCAAGTTTTTCCTAAGATTTCTCTCTAGTCTTATCCACGAGAAGGATGTCATAAGCTAAAAGCATACACCATGGTACATCCTCCTGTAAATGTCCAGTAAGAGCATCTATAACAAAAGTAAAAAGATATTGGCTTAAAGCTATTCCTAATGTAATGCAACTGAAATAGGAAAATATTTAGTCAATCCTCCTTCTGTTTGAACGCATGTAACAGCTCTAGTATACATATATTTAATGACTTGAATATAAGTCATACCAATACTTTTCTTCTCTAAAACTCTCAAAAGGATATCTCTGGAACCTTATCGTAAGCTTTTTCTAAATCAATAAAAATTAAATGTGGATCATCCTTATCTCTATGAACTTCTCTATCAAACCTCTCAATAAATTTATAACTTCCATAGTACACCTGCCCACCATAAATTTAAATTGATTATGAGAAATCATTGTAATACGTCTTAACCTATGGTCAATTACCGTCTCCCATATTTTTAAAGTTTGACACGTCAACTTAATTCCTCTATAATTTGCACACTCTAGTGCATCCCTTTTATTCTAAAAAATGGGGACCAAAATATTATTCCTTCACTCCTTAGACATCTTTTTAATTTTTACAATAATATTAAAGAGTTTGGTAAGCCAAAAAACTCCCAAATCTTCTATATATTTCCACACTTCAATTGGGATATCATCAGGTTCAATAGACTTTCTACAATTGATTTTCTTTAAAACCTCCTCAACTTCTTTTTTACTAATGCGACGATAAAAATGAAACATTTTATTATTATTAATGATATTAAGATCATTAAGGTCGATAGTATTTTTAGAAACTTTATTGAAATGATTATCAAAATAACTCACCCACATTTGTTGAATATCTTTTTCTAAGAGAAACACTTTTTTGTTTTATCTTTAATACACTTTGAGTTAAATCCTTACCCTTTTTTCTCTTTAATTGGCTAATTTATACTTATATTTTTCACCATCTTTAGTATCTGATATATTTTAAAGATCAATGACAGAAGAATTTTTAGCGTCACAGATTATTCTCTTAGACATCATACGAGTCATTTTTTATTTTTTCCATTTCTCTAAGCTTTTACATTCGAACAAATTTTTATAACACACTTCTTGTATTTTATCTATTTTTGCACATTATTATTCCATAGCCAACTATTTTTATTTATAGAAACTTTTTCTTTCGATTCTCAAAGTAAGCCTTTTGCTACTTGTTTAAGGGTGTTCTTTACTTTAACCCACATAGAATTCACTCCTTCATGAAAGTTTCAAATCTTGAAGTTTACTCATAGAAACAATTTTATGTGTCTTTTAGATGCTCCCATCCAATTCTACAATAATGATCCATAGTAGTCTGTATTTTCAACTCTTCATCTTAAAATCTTGAATTAATAATCAATGTTGAGTACTTAAATCCTCACTTGGAATGACCTTACAATCTTTACATTCTCGACATTCTCTTCTTCTTATAAGAAAATAATTAATTTATGTTTTATTAGATCAATTCTTATAAGTAATAATATGCTCATCTCTTTTCTTAAATAAAATATTAGTAATAGCAAAATCTTAAGATAAAGCAAAGTCTAATATGACTCTACCTACTTCATTAATCACTCCAAAACCGTAGCAACCATGAATATTTTTAAAATCTTCAACCTCTCTATCGACTTGTCCATTTAAATTTCCTCCAATAAAAATTCTTTCTTCTAGAGGTATCATTTATATTAAGTCTTCTAAGCCATTACAAAATTTATATTCTCATACTTCCAACACAACAAATTTTAACTAAATTTTTATTCCTTGCTTTGATAAGAACATCTCTTTCTGGGATGAAGATGTGGAAGATAGTTCAAAGTTGTGATATTTTGCACTTGTTGAGTATGTGTTGAGCAAGAGGCCTTATTACCAAAAATCCTTACAAGCTATTGAAAGAATCTGAAAACTGAAAGGTGATTTGGGTTTTATTTCTTTAAATGGGGGTTTCTTCTTGTTTAAGTTCAATTATTTGAAGGATAAATAGTCAATTTTTTCAAGGAGACCTTAGTTCATGAATGGAAATATTTTTTCTTTAAATCGTGTACTAATGATTTGAAGCAAAATAAATAAGATTTTTGCAAAGTTTTTATTTGGGTGAAATTTCCTATCTCTCTCTTTATTGTTGGCCAGAGAAGAAATCCTTAAAATCGCAAGAAAAAATGGAAAACATCTGATTGTGGATTCTTTTACCAAAGGCTCGCTCTTGGTCTTTACTAGAGTAAATATTTTAATTTATATTAACTCTGTGCTCCCAGATTTTCTTACTACTAATGTTAAGGAACAAGATTTGTTCAAGAAGTTATTTAAGAATGGAAGATTGAGGTCCGTAAAATTTGTTCATCTTTTGCTCGTGATGCCTTTTCCTTTCCAAGAAAGCTTAGTAGGAAGAGAAATCCACTTTTCTCTTCTTCTTCTTCTTCTTCTTCTCGACTTTGTTGTTAAAGGTGTGGATAGTAGGTTTTCAAGAGGGTTGGAACTATTTATATCATTTGTCTTTTGCAACTGGATTTTGGAAATTATGGATGAAATATTGAGATGTGTGAAGGAATGATTTTATGTTCTCTCCATTTTTAAGTTTAATAATTTTTGGACTCATCACTCTCTTTGTGATGACTTTTTATGCTACTTTTTTAATTTTTCTTTTGCATAAATATGGGGGAGGCCCACTTTTAGAAATAAGGAAAAGCCCACACACGAGCCTATTAAGGGAAACAAGTTCATTTTTTATAGAATTAGCCACCGGCCCGGCCCATTACGACAAGCTTTTCTCTTATGTAAGATTAATTATCTCTACACTGAACGTAAGGCTGTCAAAAAAGCTCGTTGTTCGCGAACAATTCGTGTTCAGTTCATCAATGAGTTTGTGCTCAATTTTTCGAAAAGTAAAAGAGACGAACGTGAACAAATTTTTTTCATTTACTTAGTTAAACGAACCAAAACACGAACAATAATCTGTTTATTATTGTCAGACATAAAACCATCACTTAAAACACTAATTAGCAAGTAATAATAATATGTGTTAGCATAATCAGCTAACGTAATCCGCGACAAATTATATTCCTAAAGTTACATTTTACGCCAACTTTGGCCTATCTAACAAATAATAATAATAAATAAATAAATAAAAATTCAGAAGTGTAAATTTAACTATTAATAAAAAAAATAAAAGAAATTATATCAAGCTCCTGACTTCTAGATTCCAACGGCGTGGAAAGTCCTACCATCCTTCCCTCCCGAGCTATTTCAAACGAAATGCATGCGGTGTCCAATCTCTACCGCTCATAACCATAATTATTTATTTTGGTGGGCCCTAATTTTTATTTTTTTATTTTTTTATAATTTTATTTTTTAGGACCCACCAAAATACATATTAACGTTAATGAGTGAAGCAACAATGTTAATTTTAAATTATGGGATTTTACATACATGCCACTTAATTTTTAGGCTAAATTTAAAAAATAACAATTTTTAATTAATTAATTTCAAATAGACCGTACTGGAATAAAATTTTTTTAATTGACAAAATCATCACCTCAGTGTATGGCTGTCAAAAAAACTCATTGTCCGCGAACAGCTCGTGTTCGGCTCATTAAGTAACTCGTGTTCGGCTCGTTCGTTAGGTAAATGAGCCGAACACGAACAACATTTTGTTCGCTCGTGTTCGGCTCGTTTTAGCTCGAAATTAAATATATATATATATATATATATATATATATATATATATATATATATATATATATATATATATATATATATATATATATATATATATATTTATATCTAAATTTAACTCATAACCTCTCTTGTGGTAATGTGATTAGTGTTTTTCTTTTTTTTTGTATACAGTTGATCCATGTTCGAATCCCCCACTTTACATCTATTTTTTTTTCAATTTACTTTTTCTGAGCCAATTTCGAACCGAACACGAATATTTAAATCGTGTCAAACACAAACATACTGTTCACGAGCCAATTTCGAACACGAGTATATTTCAAACACGAGCTATTTCGAATGAGCCGAACACGAGCCAAGCCTTAACTCGCTCAAGATGGCTCGTTTACAGCCCTACCTCATTGGGAGATTTTGTCAGGAATTTTGTTAAAATAAAGAATTAATCAAAAAGTGGATCAACCTAGCCCCCTTCCACCTTTCTCTCGGATCTAAGAGTCCCTTATTTTTTTTTTCTGCCTTCTGGCTCCAAAATGCAAGAGGAGAGCTTCTCCCTCATCTCTCTTTTATTTACTAGCACAAGTAGTGCTCTTCTCCTGTGTTGTTGATGTTCGTAAGCGAGAGTTTGTTGGTTGTCAAAGCCAAACTTTAAACGCCAACAAAAATGAAGGAATTCTTTTGGTACTTCACGTCCTTTTCATTTTCTGGTTTTTTTTTAATATATAAGCAAATACAAATAACTACACATCACATTTTTCTGAAAATAAAAACTAACTAACCACAAAACGGTTTTCATAACCTCCAAATCCACATGAAAAATGTGCAAAAAAACATAAACAATTTCTAGAGACAACTAGATTAACACAACAATCTTCTCCTTAAGCTTGTTATCCTTCACTGACGATTCGCAAACCAATTTTTTCTCTCATCTCCAAGAACTTCAATCTTGCAAGTGACTTTGTCAGAATATCAGCACGTTGATCTTCTGTGCAAACATGTTGAATTTCAATCATTCTATATTCAACACAATCTCTAATGTAGTGGAATCGGGTATCAATATGTTTGCTCCTCTCATGGTAAACTGAATTCTTGCTTAATGCAATTGCAGACTGATTATCAATCTTCAGAACTACTTTCTTAACTTCAGCTTTTAACAAATCTGCCAATAGTCGTCCCGACCACACTCCTTGACACGCTGCTGCACATGCAACTATGTACTCTGCTTCACAGGAAGATAACACAACCACTTTCTGTTTTTGTGAACACCAACATTTGGTATCAGAGTGAAGGTGTCAAAGAAATGGCTAGAAATGATGGAGATCCATCTAAGACACTTGCTGTCATCAAACCGACGGTAAGAGGAGCCTCAATCCCGATCCAATTTCCAACGTTAGGTTAAACGAACTACAACATATGAGCTGTCAAGATGAAGATAATTTTACCTTCACTAGGAGTATGGTCAGTGATTGAAGGTGAAGAAAAAGACGATGACAAAGATCAAGGCGCCATGGTAGCCATTTCTCAAGCCGTGTCGGATGACGTGTGTCGGCACTATTTTTGGTGTGGGGTTTGCCCGTAAGAAGCTGTCGGTCATCGAAATTGAAATCTCGTTGCCCGCTTCGAAAGGACGTTAAAAAATTTAGTTTTGAAAAATATGGAGTCAAACTGACCCCATAATTTTCATAGTTTAGATGAAAGAGCNGGGCACGAAGTTCGACGACAGTGAAGTTGTTGAAAAATTGTTCAGTGCAGTTCCAGATAGATTTCTCCAAATTATTGGAACAATTGAACAATTTGGCGATACTGAGAAGATGTTGGTATCAGAGGCGATAGGTCGTCTTAGAACCTTCGAGGAAGGGCTTAAAGGGCGATTGCACTCAAAGGGTAGTGGAGAACAGTTACTCCTTACCCAGGCCGAGTGGGGGGCAAGAATCCCAAAGGCAAAGAAAGATGATGGTTCCAACAACAACAAAAAAGGAGGACATCATGGGAGAGGACGTGGTTGTGGGCGTGGATATGGTGGAGGTCGAGGTGAAGACCGAAAGCCACGTAACTTCGACAAATCCAAGGTTAAGTTTTTCAATTGTAATGAATATGGTCATTTTGCAAAAGAGTGTCCCAAACCAAACCGAAGAGAAAAATCAAACCAACAGAGTTTAGAACATTGGCGGACATTCTTCCTCTTCATCAAGGTTCACTTTCTAGCTCCTCCTCCAATGTTGCTGTGCAATCCACCATCTCTACGACAATATCTTGTGATATTCCAATTTCCAATCAAGTAAAGTTTCTAGTGACAAATATCAGATGTATTATTTCAACCCCTGTCACTGTCGACAACTACCCCCACCTGGAAGCCTCAAATCGTTAAAACATTTTTGAGCAAATGGTTATGAGGGCTCTCTCATAGGAACCTGTAGCAAACCATATCCTACCATTTTGGATCCTATAGGTGCAGAAACGCCCAATTCTGATTTTACCAAGCAGTTTATCATAGATCAAAACTTGGTCGATGCACTACATTTCGTTATTTCTCCATTCATTCTTCCTTAAGTGCTCAACCAGGAAACATGTTTGGAAGTGGAAGATAGTGTAACATCGACTACAATCCACCAATATATCATAAATAATGCAGATTAAGAACGAACTTCATAATATAACATTGAAAGATAAAACTATTGCTCACTATCATTCAGAAATCAAGACCAAGATTGGTATCTTGGTTGCTGCAAGAGCCTCTCTCGACTGAGAAGATATCATTTTGTATGCTCTCGATGGCCTTCATTCCCGCTATCATGCATTCAAGTCCGCTATCAGGACCAATCTTCAAGCTCTCAACCATGATGATCTCTTTACTCTTGTATGTAGTGAAGAGCTTAACCAAGAGCACAAGAAACATCCAAAGTAATACATTAGTCTAGCACAAGCCTCTTGTTGCTAATAAGGGTTGAGGTCAGTCCAAGAACTTCCAGCCTAACCCAAACTGCAATCAAACTTCCTCGAGTTCTTGCTCTAGCAATAATAATCATCCCTTCCCATGAGACTCTCTCATCACTTGTTAGATATGCAACAAATCTGATTATTCAGCATTCAAGTGTTGGCATTGCCGCGATAAAAATTATTAGCAACCAGTAGCCTCAATCACCGAACAACCGGTGGTGCCGATCAAAATTGGTACTTAGATGGTAGAGACATCGAATATCTAACTGTCGATACCAACCAACTGGCCATCACTCAACTTAACAAAGGCGATAGTTCCATCACTATAAGAAATGGGAAACAACTTTCCCTTGCCCAAACCATTCAAGGTTTACTCCTCACTCGTAAGATGATTCTTTATTATATTCAATGTATTCCTAATCTTGCATATAATTTACTTTTGGTTAATCAACTTAGTCTTGATTATTTTTATTGCAAATGGGTATTATATGAAGGATATGCAGACCAATAAAGTTTTGTTTGAAGGATAATGCGTGAACGACCTCTATTCAATCATAGCTAACAAGTCATCTTCACCACCATCCCACTCATTGGCTTCATTTCAACAAGTTCCTAATCTGTAGCACAGACGGCTCGGTCACCCCTCCCCCAAAATTCAGAAGATTATAGCTCAAGGTAATCCAGTTTTATGTTGTTCTGATAATACATTTTCTCTATGTAATTCTTGCAATATTTCCAAGCATTTTATACTTCTCTTTAGCACATTTAGAATTAATCCACTTAGATGTATGGGCTTTTCCACATCCCTTTTATGCAACCTTATAAATATTATGTGATTTTTGTGGATGATTTTTCTAAATACACTTCGGTTTATCTTATTCAAAGCAAACAACAAACTATTGAAAAATTTACTGAATTCAAAAATCTTGTAGAAAATCATTTTAATAATCACATAAAAACACCTCAGCTCCTTACTCAAATACTGAGATATCTAATATCAATGCACTTGTTTCTATACCGCAGAACAAAAAGAGTTTGTTGAAAGAAAGCATAGACATCTTCTCCAAACTACTTGCACCCTTATCAACGAAGTTGCTTTACAATATTTTTTATAGGCTAACACTCTGCTTATAACGCTATTTAATCAACAGATAACCTTCCAAGGTGACTCTCTCTAAGTCCCCCTATGGGGTGTTACATACAAAACAACCCACATATACTTAAAATCCTTGGTTGTTAACGTTATCCTTGGTGTAGACCTTACTCTAAATTTAAATTATTTCCTCTCTCCAAAAGTTGTGTATTTCTTGGATCCCAATTATGTATGTCTTCTCAAAAAAGCTATCTACGACCTGAAACAAGAACCATGAATGCAGTTTATTACTTTCACTAGATATTTAAAATAATTAAACTTTCAAAATAGAATTGTCAATTTCTTACTTTTTTGTTGTCATACTAGCATCTCACACATTTATATTCTCATCTATGTTGATGATGTTCTATTAACTGGAAATAATCCACCCCTCATTCAACACATCTTACACAAACTTAACATATGCTTTAACATAAAAAAGTTAGGTCCTCTCTCACAATTTCTTGGCATTTCTACCACCACAAACACACAAGGGATACATCAAAATCAAATGACCTATGCTCATCAAATACTTACCAGCACAAGGATACTCAACTCCAAACTAGTTCAAAATCTCACAGTTCAACAAAAATCCTCTGATGAAAACAATCAAATTTTATTTCTTGATCCTTCTTTCTATCGTTAGATTATTGGTTCTCTACAGTATCTCACTCAAAGAAGGCAAGACATCTTTTACGTTGTCAATCAGGTTAGTCGGTCCATGCATTAACATACACAACATAATTTCCAACAATTGAAGAGCATTCTTCAGTTTTTTCAAAACAACAAAAACCTCAAACTTCCTATATGTAATGAAAATCTACAACTTACAACATATGCCAACTTAGACTGGGATGGTGATGCCATTGACCATAAATCTACTAGGGGATAATGTATCTCTCTTAGCTCAACATTCATTTCATGGGCAATTAAAAAGAAAACTACTATGGCTCAACCTCTACTAAAGCGAAACATGACGCTCTTGTCACCACTGCTACTGAGATAGTCTGGCTTTGTTGATCATTAGAAAAATTTGAGCAAAGTATTTCTCAACCAACCACTATATATTGTGATAACACATGTTCTATTGCTCTAGCAAATATTTTTGTTTTTCAAGCGAGAAATAAACATTTTGAAATAGATTACCACTACATTTGACAATGCATTCTTAACAAACAAATTCAGATTCATCACATCAGTACTTGGATCAACCAGCAGATTCCTTTACAAAACCTCTTACTAATGTTTGCTTCAAGTACACTTGATCCTTACTCACAATCTCTCCACCAAATTATCAGTTTGAAGAGGATGTTAAGTATTCAATTCGAGAAAGGAATCCATGGATCTCTAATGATCATCTTGCCTTGTTTTCCTATATATAGGACTTGGTGTAAGTAGGTTGTTTTGTTTTTTTCTCTTCTATTTTTATTTCTCTTTCTATGCCTTATTTCGTTTTTTCTTTCTCAACATATTTTTAGTTTTCATACATCTATAAATCTTCTGTTCACTTCGCTCCCCACTGGCTTTCATTTTGCATGCCATCCTCACTCATCCTCTACGCCGAAGACTTCATCGCCAACCATCACGTTCGCTCGATCAAGGATGGCCTAAAGTATTACATGCATAATCTATCTTATACTAAGTTCTGTCTTTTTATGCTGGAAAATATATCTGCATTTCAAGCAAATGTCATACATTTTGTTTCTCATTTTATCAGTTTAGCTAGAAATTGTTTTCTGTCACGTTTATCATGGAAAGAGTTAGGGTCTTTGCAAATCCAAGAGTGAGAACTGGATAATATTCTCATTAAAAAGTTGTGTTGGATAAAAAAATGTCTGGAATACACATCTAATGAATGAAATATGATATTATGAGAGAAAGATAGTGTAGTAATAGACAGATAAAATGTGTTCTTTATTGATAATATGAACCCCTATTTATAAGCCTAGCTCACAATATTATTAAAGTATATATTACCCTCCTTCATTGTTAACTTTTTGAAATGGGCATTTAGGTAATTTAAGAGTTATTTACATATGATAAAACTAGGATTCGATTCGATCGATGAAGGACGGTGATTCACCAAACAAAATCTTCTAAACCATTCTTCATTCCACTGCACCAACTTTGATGCACATATTATAATTATTAAAATTATGTGAAGATGAATTAATTATTTATTTATAATGCTAAATTCGTTTGTAAATAAGTTTTATGTAAGCATCGCGCTTGGCCTAGGCAGACTGACGGCGTCAAATGTCGAAGACCAAGGTTCCAATTTTCAAACCAAGTCAAACCCCGAGCTGCCGCCACCGTTAGCAACAACAACGGGAGCAACCGCCCCGCCCTTCGCCGTCCCGGAAACTGATCCCTCCGCCGCAACCGCCGTAGCTCTCGCCGAGAAACTCTTCTCTAGAATCGGCCACCGCCCTGACATTCCTAACCTCAAGCTTCTCCATCCACGACCGACCCCTTCGCTGTACCCCCTTCGCCTGCTCCCCTCTCCTCTCCACGAGAAAACCGCGAAGCTCGCCGACCGACGAAGTTCCCCCGCCGCCATGATCTCCCGCCTGATATCCTCCGGCAATCGCAGCCTAAACCTCTCCCCAGACTCCCAATATGTTGCCGATCGCGAACTCATCGGAACCCTCTTCACCGACCATGATCTCGCCTCCCTCCTCAGACTCCCAATCCTCACCAAATCCTCTAGATCCGGATGCCGATCCTCGCCGTCCACCACCTCCTCAACAGAGATCGACACCACATCAACCATCTCCGGCTGCTGATCCTGATTTTTGGCGGCAAGATTGGTTCGGCAAACAGGGCAAGTGAAGTGGGTTGCAAACCAGACATCGATGCAATCGCGGTGATACACATGGCTGCATCTGGGTAGAAGACGGAGAACATCATCGTCCTCAAACTCGCAGAGACATAGCGCACATTCAAGCGATTCTTTCCCCAATTTCTGCGCCTTCACCGACTAGTACACCATCGTCGGAAATTTCTCCAGCAAATATGAATCCAAGCCTTTCTGAACCTCGCGTCTCGATCGCCCGCCTCCGATCCAGGCGATCATGGCTGGTGCGACGGCGTAGTTGTCGCCGGTACACCGGCAGATGTAGATGTAGAGGGCGAGTAGAACGAAGGCAATGACGATCGTTATGATCAGGATGGTCAGAGTTGAGTTGACGCTCGTGTTGTATGAGTCGTCCCCGGTAACCGCGGGTCTCGTCGACAGCGGCCGGGCTGCCGCCGGCAGGAAGGTGAGCATGAGGAAGAGGGCGATGAGGAGAGCCGTTGATTTGGTTGGCAAAAAGTGGGAAGAAGAGATCGAACGGTGAACGGTAGCTGCCATTACCGGTATGGTTATATAGGTACGGGGTGGCAGCACAAGACACGTGTCCTGCAACGAATTTCTTTCTTATTTTCTTACTACTCTTTCCTTGCTCTTTGTGATCTCTTCTTCGAGAGTCTATATCTATTAATTTATATAAATTATTTGTAAGATTTAGAAATTAAAAAATTTTAACTTCAATGATGATATGAATTTGATTTATGTGGTGTTTTCGGGTTTATATTTGATAAATATTTGATTTTTAGTTGTTGGACACATTATTTCAAATATGTGAAAGAAGATTTGAAAGATGTGTGAAAAGCCACCAACAATTTTCCATCATTAAACGTGAGCCTCGAGGAATGTTGTAGATATAGAGATAAATTTTTTGAGCAAGTAATGTTTAAACTTTGACTAAAACGAATCGAGAGCTACAAACTTATATTTAAACTGAACAACTTGATGAAACAGACTAAATGATATCAAAACTAATCTAATTTAAGTCAAATCAATCTCAGATCAATACATTAAAAAGTTTTTAAAAATTTTTTAAGCATATTTGGTAGATAGAACAAATTCCAATTTGAGCTAGCCCATAGTATAGTCGAGTGTCTAAACAAGCCGAATCCAACGAGCCCAAGATCACTCAATTCCGACATCATTAAGACATACAAATGTCCATCAAATGTAGTTAGTCTGATCAAGGCAATCTTTTTGGGTCGTCCGATCGTGGTTCATATTCCTTCCTTAATTGCAACTGATACTCTATATATAGAGTTCCAATCCAAGCTTTGAGATTAATTGTGACAGTTATGTTGTATACATATTAGTTCCTGTATTTTTTTTTTGCAATCTACAAACATAAATCATTTAAATGTTCACTGGATGTCATACGATTGAAAGAATTTCACTAGACCTTCTAATGAAGTAGTATGAATTCACTCTTATTTTTTGATTGACCTCTCCAAGACTCTATAAATAGTGCACTACCCTCCTCTTGAGAGGCGGGGATACCTAAAGCTAAGAAATTTAATTTTGAAGCGCGGAGAAGGAGTTGAAGCTCACAATTGTTTTTGCATCAAATTTCAAACAAATTTCATTTGCTTTTGTAGCTACCTACCACCATCGACCAACATCGGTCGACACATGCTCCTTCCATCGATGTCCCATTGTGGAGTCATAGCATGCAATGCAGAATCTCAGCGCCCGGTTGAGTGTCGATCTCTTCCTCCCTGATAAAGGCAGGTTGACCGCTTAGCTAAATCAAGGATTCTGGACTGCACCTCTGTCGTTCGAATCTCTTGACATTGTGTGTTGGTTGATTCTTGACCAAGTGGTTGTCAGTAGGGCGACAGGACACCTTGATTGTGTAGTCATTATCTTGGTCGTTTGAATGCTTTAATATTAGCGCTGACAGTTGTGGTGTATAGATATTAATATAATTTTTTTCTCAGTGATTTATAAACATCAAAACATTTAAATATTCTCTGAACATCGTACGATTGAGATAATTTCTCTGGATCATCTAATTGGGTTGTATGAATTTCTTCCTTGTTTTTGGATACACCTCTCCAAGGATATAATAGAGCCCTACCATCATTTTGAGCGGCGGGGATACCTGAAGCTAAGAGATTTAATTCCAGAGGATGGAGAAGATGGAGCTAAAGCTCAGTATTGTCTGCATCAAAGAACCAACGAATTCCATTCACTTTTGTAGTCGTTGATCACCGTCGACCAACATCGGTTTGCACCTACTTCTTGCTTCAACTTACCTTGTGGAGTCACAACGTGTAATGCAGAATCCCAACGTACATTGCAGAACATAAAAACGCTTAGTGGAATATTACGTCTTCCAATACATTATGCAACGACAAACCCGAAAGTCTGCATATCGACACATCTAGAATAGTGTGCAACAACATGCCCCGATGAAGGTGAAACAATGTACCCTATATATGATGAAACGACACCTCCCGAGGACGATATAACAATGCACCCCAAATACAATGACTTTTTTCGGACTCAAGCTCTCTCCTTACAGCCAATCATTACATCCCTTGTGACCAACTATGGCATGTGTGGTCCACAACTCATGCCCGACTCCAACCTCTGTTGCATACGAACGTCATCACAACTCCCTGCTCCGACCTCTGCGACTTGCAGACGTCATTGCAACTCACAACTACGACTAATGTGTCTAACTACTGCCTATTTAGTCCTCAACCCATGCAGCTCCCACCTCCGGCTCACGCGACCTACGGAGGTTTTCATAGCTCACTGCTACGACTTATGTTACCAACTACGACCTGCATGATCCGCAACTCGCGTAACTCCCGACTCTATGATCTATGAATATCATCATAGCTCACTACTAAAAACTAAATGACTAACTATGATCTACGCGGCCCACAACTCACGTGACACACAACTCCGACCTCAACAACCTACCAAAATTTTCACAACTCAACACTCTGACATACGTGATCAACTATGACCAATGTAACTCATAGGTCCATAAACTTCCTATCACAAGACTTGCGTTGAGATTATATTGAACACTAATTTCAAAGCAAGTAATAATTATAAAAACCATGATGACTTGCTAATTAATAAATGAGTTGCTAATTAATAATAAAATTTTAAAAAACTCATTTATTAATGTCCCATTTTTACATATCTATCTATATTTAATGCAAGAGCGAGCGCAAATTGAAAAAAAAAAACAAACAATTATTAAATTAATTCATTAATTAATTAATTAATTTGGAAGACATACCAAAAAGATTTTGTTTATATAAAATCAGTGTGTCCCCTATCTCCAATATCTTTTAGATTCTTTTTCGATTTATTATAAATCATTGATTTTTTTATTTTTTATTACTTTTTTTTTGCATTTAATAATTATTTGATAGGAGTAGAGAAAAAAAGCACATGAGGCCCACATTTTTATTTAGCTATTATTTTTATGCTGATTTCTAAAAATTTTTATGATATAAAATTCTTTTGGGGGGCATTTACATGGAAGCAAGGTTTAGAAAATCAGACCTGGCCGACCGGTTCAACCCTGAACCAATGATTAATCTTATGTAAATCATATAGAAAACAATTTCTGGGTTTGAACGGCCCAGGACTCATCAAACCAACATTTCAATATGTACATCGACAAACTAGCCAAAACCTGGGATCAGCCCTGTGCGACCAATTCTGTGCGATCTTGAGGGGTGTAAGGACCTGCATCGTGGCCTACACTCGTGTTACAGAGATTTACACCTTCCGATCCTAACCGACGAGACTCCTGATTGTATATATATATATATATATATATATATATATATATATATAACTTTAATTTTTTACATGCATAAACTTAAATTTTTAATATTCAATAAAACATATTATATTCTAGCATTTTAAAAGTCAAATAAACCCTTTTATGAATTGGTTTATAATATCAGTGTTATAAATATAAATATTAAATTCTAATTTTTTTAGATATATAAATACATAACTTTTCAAAATATATATTTATATATCAACCTTTAAATCTTATTTTTTTAACAATAATGTTATAATCATTATTTCAAAAAGAAAATAGTATATTTTTCAAATGAGCCCCTGGAATTTGCTGCATGTCTCGTTCATTTAAACAATTTGGTGATGCAAGCACTGCCAAGGTCAGTTCTATAATTTATAATTTCGTCAGCTTTGGCAGATGGAGGCTTAAAAATTAAATTTTTTGTGCAGAGATGTATGCGATGTCCGTTCTATTATAATCATCGTAGAAAAAATAAAATTTCATTGAAATGTTGATCTACGGTGGAGATCGGACACCGCATACTAGTTTTGCACGGAATAATTTTTCGCCTAAGTCAAATTTATTTCCTCTTCAGAAAAATTAATGAAATTAATAATAATAAAATAGAGGAATTAACTTCTAGAAGACAACGGAAGGGTAGCCTTGACCATCCTTCCAGAAGCCGAACCCTCTTCACGTCCAATTTTCAAAACAAACCAAGCTGCACGGCTTCTAATTTCTTTTTTTTATTTTCATATTTACATATATACCACCTTAATTTTTATGCGTCCATGCATCCAACATTAAAATTTTATTATATATATATATATATATTAAAAATTAATTAATATAATAATAATCATATAAAATTGCATTAATTTCGAAATTAAGAAAAAGTTTTAATGATTAAAAAAGTAATAAAAATATATTCAAATGTGAAATTTTGAGTCAAAAAACATGATAGTTGAAAAACAGCACCAAACCTTCCACCGCAGCAATTCCACGCAAGACACGTGTCATCTGCAACGACACCGTACCCATATATTCACCGCCGCGCTCCCCCGCTCTCTTGCTCATTCTGCTGCCACGCCCCAAATGGCCGCTACGGTTCACAGTCCGATCTCTTCTTCCCGCGATTTTCCAACGAAATCAACGGCTCTCCTCACCACCCTCATCCTGATGCTCACGTTTCCGCTGGCGATGGCCCAGCCGCCGGCGATGAGACCCGCCGTTAACGGCGACGACGCATACAACACGAGCGTCAGCCCAGCTCTGGCCATCCTCGTTGTAGCCATCGTCAGCGCCTTCTTTCTACTCGCCTTCTTCTCCATCTACCTCCGCCGGTGTTCCGGCGATAATTCCGCCGTTGCGCCAGCCTTGATCGCCGGAATCGTAGGCGGGCGGTCGAGACGCGGTGTTCCGAAAGGCTTGGATTCATCTTTGCTGGAGAAATTTCCGACGATGGTGTACTCGTCGGTGAAGGCGCAGAAATTGGGGAAAGAATCGCTTGAATGTGCGGTATGTCTCTGCGAGTTTGAGGACGATGATGTTCTCCGTCTTCTACCCAGATGCAGCCATGTGTACCACCGCGATTGCATCGATGTCTGGTTTGCAACCCATGTCACTTGCCCTGTTTGCCGAACCAATCTCGCCACCGAAGATCAGGATCAGCAGCCGGAGATGGTTGATGTGGTCGCAATCTCTGTTCAGGAGGTGGTGGACGGCGAGGATCGGCATCCGGATCTAGAGGATTTGGTGAGGATTGGGAGTTTGAGGAGGGAGGCGAGAACAGGGTCGGTGAAGAGGGTTCCGATGAGTTCGCTATCGACAAGAGATTGGGCCGCGGTTGTGGCTGCCGCCGGTGGTGAAAGAGGGGAGAGGTTTAGGCTGCGATTACCGGAGGATATCAGGCGGGAGATCATGGCGGCTGGGAAACTTCGTCGGTCGGCGAGCTACGCGGTTTTCTCGTGGAGAGGAGAGGGGAGCTCGCGAAGGGGGTACAGGGAAGGGTTTGGTCGTGGATGGCGAAGCTTGAGGTTAGGAAGCTCAGGGCGGTGGCCGATTCTAGGGAGAAGTTTCTCGGCGAGAGCTCCGGCCGTGGCGGCGGATGGATCAGTTTCCGGCACGGCGAAGGGCGGGGGGGTTGCTCCCGTTATTGTGCCCAACGGTGGCGGCAGCTCGGCGTTTAACTTGGTTTGAAAATTTGAATCTTGGACTTCAACATTTGACGCCGTCAGGATTCCCAGTCCCAGCGCGATGTTTACATAACGGCGCCGTTATGCGGGCGTTGGGAGCCGGACTCGGTGCCTGACGGAGAATTTTGTTTATAACTGAATTTTTTTTTGGATGAAGTATGTAAATATTAAACTTATTTCGAGATGAATTTAATATTACGAATAAGTAATTAAGGTTCTTTTTTATTCATCTTGAAATAATTTTTATAATTAAAATACGTGCATCAAAGTTCGTGCAGTGGAAGGGAGAATGGTTTAGAAGGTTTTGTTTGGTCAAGTGTCTTTTAATGTATATTTTCCCTCACCTTCAAGTTATTTATGTGCATTAATGGTAACTATACGTGGCCTTATACACGACAATCTCTCACGTTGACCTCCCGACGATGACATAGGCTGCCGATCGACAGGAGGGTGATAAAGAGCAAGAGGGTGCTCAGAGAAGCTGTTTATTTGATTGGTATATTGCGTAGAATAGAGATTAGTAGATGTACAATATATGTTATATTGTAAAGATCAGAGCGAAGCATGCCATTGAATATATGGCTATAACCATTCGAATGTATATCGTATTGGTCATAAATAACTCATTATGCTCGAAGTAAACTATTAGTTCGTTACAAAGAACACGTTTGTTTTAAGGAATTGCAACGTTGGATGTTTGGGGTTATTTATTAACTGTATAATTTTTCTACGCAAGTTAATTAACTCTGAATAATTTTTAATTAAATTCATTATTAAAAATATTTCTAATTATAAAATTCAAAAAAAAAAATTATCTATTGTGAAATTAATACAGTTTTATGTAATTAGTAATTTATTTATCTAAGCTCATGCAAACTTATTTTTAATCACATACAAATTTTATCTTAATAAACAAAGTGACATAATTATTCAATCATACCTAAAACATTGACTTGTTTGGATTGATAAGGTATTCATTACTTTTAGTCAATGTTTGGTTTAAGTGGCAGCTTATATTAGAAA
>NEWO01000067.1:1888341-1923040 GCA_003013225.1 Phalaenopsis aphrodite
AAGATAAAATAAAATATTACTTATTTCATAGGTCAAAATTTATAAATTTTAGCAAAATATTATTTGGCTTTCGTCTTGGCATATATTATTTAAGGTAAAAGTAATAGTTAATTTAAATTAACTATTATTATTATTTGTTGAGAAATTAGGGCGAATAAAAGTAAGACTTGACACAAATCCAAAAGAACATACAAAGATTTACGAGGTTGGGCAAAGATGCCTACATCTTCGGGAGCTGAGCGGAGACTTTCTTTTCAATATTCAGAAAAGAGTACATAATATAAGATTCAGAATTCTCAGAATCTCAGAGACTCCCCTAGGGTTACAAACAAGATATATATATATAACCATATAGTATAATATGTAATTATCTGAATTACACATGTACCAAACCACAGGGTGTTGCTCCCACACCCTCAACCCACATAATGAAACTCCCACGATTGGACAGATCGTTCTACTCCACTCTGCTCATGGGCTTCGCTCCACTCCAACATCTGTCCCATTTATGGTATATGAGACATACCTAACAAATCTTCACCTTGGCGAATATCTAGCCCTTTAGGATAAATACATATACCCAACTCCCAAAGAGAAATACCTATGTCAAATCTCCATATTGGCAAATATTCAGCCCCTTAGGAGAAATACATATGCCTAAAAAATCTCCACATTGACGAATATCTAACCCTCTTAGGAGAAAATACATCATGAAGTTTTTTATGCACCAGTGTGAGTTATGTCACAAACCATTTTAAATAACCCTTTAATTAAGATTGTCTTAATTGAGTTTCTCAGAAAAACAACAGAATCTTAAAAAAAAAAGATTGAAATATTCCCTTAATTAAGTTTCCAAGAAAAACAATAAAATCTTTCCGAAAAAAAGTATTGCAATATTTCCTTAATTAAGTGCTCGTTTGAGGTAGTTTATAGAGGTGTGGTGGCGGTAGGGAACCTTGAAACCTTGAAAAAACCTTGAAACCTTGAAACACTTTAAGCCTAGTGTATTCATGCCGCTCCGACGCACTTCGAAAATTTTGTTAATATGAGGCGAAGCTATGAGGGAGCCAAGTCCAGCGTCTCCTTTGCGCATTTGGATGAAGAATTCTTCACGTGCCCTCGCCCTTGCACTCCCCCATCTTCTTCATCCTCGCAGAGATCAACACCATACGTAACATTCACCGATCCCGTTTTCCTCGCCCTCGTCCTCCACCCTCCCTGCTCTCCCCCGCGCCCGTCCCCGTCCCCATCCCCATCCCCGGTCCCGTTTCATAACAGCAACATGCTGTAGTTGGAAAGTAGGGGCAAATGCGCTGGTAAATTTGTTGGCCATCACTCCCTGCAATATGCAACGGCAGCTCAACGACGTTGAGAACAGGGAGCTTCTCTTTGGCCGAGTTGCTCGCTGCATTCCAGAATCGAAGACCGGAGGAGAGAAGACGGAAGAAGAGTTGAAGCCATGGTAGGACCAAACAGAGAGGAGAGAAGACATCTTTCTCAAGGTATGCGGCGTTGTTTTTATTATATGTTATTGGTTTTTGGTGAAAAGAAATTGTTGATTTGAGGAATTGCGAGGTCTGCTGGAACTGAAATCTTCAATCATTTTCTGAAGTGGGTAGGACCAAACTGGGATACTCATAGACTTTTTTGAAGTGGGTGGTTAAATTGACCGTACCCATTGACATTACTATCTGTTCCCATATCTTTGATCTCCTTTTCGGAAGCAATTCACTCTAGTGAATTTTAAATTTTTATCACACTGAGTCAGTGTTTTTAAATTTTTATAATTCATTTTGTAATACTTTGAGTCTTCTATTCTATCTATTATTTTCTTCAAACAGAAACATAATTGTCATTTATCAAATAACAGCTGTCAGTAAGTTGTTCTGAATAATCTGCCCCAAACAACAAACAATCTTGTTGAGAAAATTAAGGCGAAGAAAAACAGGAATCGACACAAATCCAGAAGAACACAAAGATTTAACGAGGTTTGTGAAAGATGCCTACGTCCTCGAGAGCAGAGGGACGATTCCTTTCACTCTTCAGAAAAAGTGTTTTCAGAAAACAGCGATACCTCCTGGGCTTACTAACAGGTCTATTTATAACCCCAGGAGTAAACCCTATGCACAATATGTAATTACCACGTTACCCTTGTACCATACCGTGGGGCTTTGCCCCCGCACCCCAACCCACGTAACTTCCCAATTTGGACAGATTCATCTGCTCCGCTTCGATCCAGCGTCTGTCCCTATATGGTACATGAGTCATACCATAACAAATCTTATTATGATAATATGCAGATTATCAGATTATCAGATTATCAGATCAACAGATTATAAATAATCAATAACTGCCCCAAACAAATCCTAAGTTTTCTTAATTAGGCATTTCCTTTAATTAAGTTAAAAAAGTCATTTTCTTAATTAAACTTTCCCAGAAATCTTTTTCCTTAATCATCCAAGAAAAGCTCTACTTCTGCTTTCCATAAAAGCTCATTTTTTTCCTTCAAGAAAAGCAGAGCTTTCCTTCTTAGAAAAGTCATGTTTGCGCTTTCCTTCTAGAAAAATTCCGCCTCAGCTTTCCTTCAAGAAAGAAATCATTTCTTTCCCGAGTACAGCAATTGATTCCCTTTCTTGAGTCATGGAAAATCTCCGAAATATCTCTGCGCTTAATTTTTTTCTCCGCGTCCGCCCTTCCAATTCTGCTTCTCGCCGTCGACTGCCTCTTGCGTCGTCGTACAGAGCCCTTTGTCACGAATCCTTCTCGTCTGGTAGAAAACAGCCTCTGCGATAGTCTCACAACCCTCGTTCATCTTATTCGCCCCGAACCGCACGCAATCAACGATTTCGAACCTTCTGTTGCCTACGCAGAACCAATCTCCTGGTCTTCTACTTCGTGAAAATGCTCCCCGTCCCGCGATCGTGTGAAGCTGGAGTTCTGATCACTAATTGTCGAATTGTTGAAGCCTACTTGGTCTTCAAAATTCCTCTGCGCTAAGATCAGAACTGCTGAGAAACTTGCAAAAATCCTTCTCTAGCTGTCAATCTCCTCTGTCAAAATTTTCTTTATTCCCGCGACGCCCAAATTTTTCTTCGCTGTTCTTGAACCTCTCTCTGATATCACTCGTTGAGAAATTAGGGCGCAGAAAAACATGAATCAGCACAAATCCAGAAGAACACACACAGATTTACGAGGTTCGGCAAAGATATCTACATTCTCGGGAGCAGACCAACGACTTCCTTTTTAATATTCAGAAAAGTGTACAGAATATAAAATTCAGAATTCTCGGAATCTCAAAGACTCCTCTAAAGTTACAAACAATACATAAATATAACCCCATAGTACAATATGTGATTGCTTAAATTACCCATGTACCAAACTGCGGGGTGTTGCCCCCGCACTCCCAACCCACATAATGAAACTCCTCCGATTGGATAGATCCTTCCGCTCAACTCCGCTCGTGGACTCCGCTCCGCTCCAGCATCTATCCCATTTATAGTATATGTGTCATACCTAACATTATTATTATTATTTAATAATACTTTGATTCATACATTATCCAACAAACCTAATCCTACTACAATACCATTAAACTTAGTTTTCATATTATGGTAGAAAAGACTAGAATTATTAAAAAAAAACTATTAAATCGAATAATATGCTGATATGAGAGTGCTTATACAATGCCAAAGAAAATACATAAATAAGAATATTCTTAATAATGAGTATATGTCATGGTACTAATGATATTATTGTTTGTCTATTTAAATAGTAGACATATGTTAAAATATTTAAATGAAAATAATTAACTTTGACAATTCTAACAATAAAGTTGAATTCAACCCAAGAGATGGAGAGATACAGAGCAATTGAAGAAAAGCTGAAGATTTATGTAGTCGTTACTAATGTGGTGCTTGTGACTCTTGGCGTCGATGATATGAAATTTAGCGATTGTTACTAGTTCTACAACCTTTATAAGTAATGTAATTGATCCAAAAGCTCTCACTTCTTTTTGGTTGAATTACATAAGAAAAATAAGTTACAAGTGGGGATAAAAAACCACATTTTACATGAATAGGATGACCAACTCCTAAATTACAATATTACCTTTCTTTAAAAAGGGTTGTACAAATTAGTTTAGCCTTTTGTGATGGTGTATACTGCTTTGTACCTCGTGAACCGCTGGATGAGACATTCTGGAATTTTTCTGGCGGTAAGGTCTTCGGGTTTCAGTGTTCGATCGGAGGAAGAGGTGGCCAGTTAGAGGAACAGGTGGTCGTTGGAGGATGATTGGAGAAAACAGGCTTTTGGAGGAAAAATCCACAGTTGGAAGAAAAGAGATTTATTTTTTTCAGCTGTCTAGGGCCTTCGTACCCAATGATTCATTTTTTGGACATCTTTTTTTGAGATAATTTTCGTCTTTTTTTCTCTTTGATAATTTAGCTATAAACACTTTTATTAATGTTGAATTCAAGTTTGTACGGCAGGTCATGCCGAAAGGATAAAACAAGAGTCTCACTGGTGGAGAAAGAGTGGGAGAGAAAGAGAGAGAGGGATGTCCCATCGGGGGTCAAAAAGGGGTGGACCTCTGGCTCGACGACTTCTTTTATTTCACAGAAGTATATGTTACAAGTGAGAAAACAAAGTTAAGACATACATTAGGAGTGAGAGAGCCCCTTTACATGCCAAAGAGGTCCTCTAGAGAAAATAAGAAGGGGAGAGGAAAATTACATATACGTCCTTGTTATAACAAGGGTCAAAAAGGGGTTCTTTGGACTTTCTTCTGCACAAATTGATTGTTCTATTTCTTTCTCGTTTGTGAATTTGTCAGAGTTCACGTAATTTAGGTGTTAGACATGTAAAAAGGATTGGGTGGACGCACATGAATGCCTTCTAGTGTACGTGAATTTTTGGATTTGGGATGTGGTCATCCAAATTGACGGTCTGCCGGAGCAACAGAGTGGCCAGTCAGTGGATGGCCCGCCGGCAACAAGGCGGCTGGCAAGTTGGCCGTTATGTAAAACATATTGTTTTCTTGGAATTGGTCGGCCATGGTGGCTAGTCAGAGCGGCGAGGCACCCAACTGGAGAGAAATGTGGTTGGTCAGTGGATGGTCAACCGACAACATGGTGGTTGGCAAACTGGTGGTGAAATCAAAAAATAATTTTAGGTGTTATGTATGTAAATTCCTCTCTTTATTTATTTTGTATTGTGTTCTTTAAGTGGTGCGAGACTGCTGAGTGGCCGATCGGTGGGGGAGGTGGTCGTCGGCATCTCTGGCAGCAGTCTTTCCAACCAGCCAACACCATACTTTTGGTCTCTACAATTAATAGAAGGGAGGAAGATTAACACACATAGCACTCAATCCCCTTGTATTGACTCTTCAATTTTTCCATGCACACATTTTACCCATTCGTGAAAAAGGTCTATTTCACTATTTAAATTGTAAAATGGTGTCTTTTTAGAAAAATTATTTAATACAGACAACATATGCAGGGATGTAGACAGTGTCCGATCTTCACCGTACATCACAACAAATATGTATGACGGTGGGTCCTATTTTGAAAATTTTTTTTAACTAACAAATTTACTGTGATAAACGTTGGAGATCAGACACCATATACAGATCTGTATACGATTTCCGTATAGAATAATTTTTCGTCTTTTTGATATGATATTATACTTAACAAATTAAACTTTTTTAGCCAGTTCCAGAGTTCAGAAAAAGAAGTAATTACTAAATAAATCTATTTTATTTAAAGTAAAAAGTTTAAAAAATTATTGCGGAAGAAGTGTTTAATTTGATTTCCAGCAAAAATTTAATTTTTTTAAATATTAATATTTATATAATAACTTTATTCACCTTAAAAAAAGAGAGACTAATTGGCCTTTGCTTGTCTATATCTGATAAAATACGTTTGACTTTTCTCGAAATTACAAATATACCATAAACATTTCATAAATTACATTTCTTCTACTGTTCTTCCCGGCGAGACAATTTCTCCATGCGCGAGCTAGCCTTCAACGCCTACAATATTAAAGCAAAAACATTAATGTAATAAAAATAAAATAATATTTTCTAAAGCATAAATTCAATCATAATAACAAAATTAAATTATTTGCATTAATAACCCACAATTCTTATGTATTTGCAAATATAACACCTAAACTTTGATATTTATGTACATAACTATATAAAACATAACATAAAATAACATCGTTATTAACTTTTCACATAGCTTTATGACACAAAATTATTCTAATATAATATAAATATCGAATTTTAGGTGGGTATGTATGAAAATTTCCCCTTTTTTCCCTAATTTAATTAATCAAATTCTAGCATAAAGTATGGTCTGTAATTAGGGTTGTGCTCGTTGTTCGCAAATGGTTTGTGTTTGGTTCGTCAATGAATTTGTGTTCGAATCGTTCGATATGTAAATAAGACGAACGCGAACAAATTTTTTTCGCTCGGTTAGTTAAACGAACAAAACACGAACAGTGATGCGTTCGTTCGTGTTCGAATCGTCATTGTTCGAAATAAACAATAATTTAATATATATATATATATATATATATATATATATATATAATATTTTAAAAATTAAATTATATGAATTATAAAATATAATAAATTAATAATAATAATATATTAATATGCTATATTTGTAATATACTAATATAGATATTATATATTTATATAATATAAGTTATATAATTAATATAATATATTATTTATATATATTAATATTAAGGATGTCAAACTGGCTCGTCGTTCACGAACAGCTCGTGTTCGACTCGTTCGTTAAGAAACAAACATGAAGAGTGACTTCACGAACAATTTCAAACACGAGCTTATTTCAAATAAACTAAATTTCAAACGAACCGAACACGAATACAAGCTCTGTTCGTTCGTGTTTGGTTTGTTTACACCCTTACCCGTAATGCATGGAAAATACGAGAAATTAAAATGTTTGCAAACTCATAATTTCTTATTCATTAAAAAAAACCTTTTCATAAAAAAAAAAAAATCCAAAATTCTCACCTCCTTCTCCCAATCACATTTGATGGTCATGATGGCCAATATCAGTGTCTGAATAGCCGTTCCTCCAATCATGCCAGCCCATATTCCCTACAATTAAATATCAACAATATTCAAAATTTCATAAATACCCACATTTATAAAATCCTATATTATTTGTCCCATATTTATTTATAAAATCAAATAAATAAATTAAATTAATTACCAAAACACCAAGATGGAGAAGCCATCCCATAAGTATCCCAAGAGGAATCCCAATCAAATAATATGATCCAATGTTAACATATGCCACAATTGATTGCCACCCTGAACCAACTGCAACACCTATTTTGCACCATGATCATAATTTGAATTAGTTTTATTTTATGTTTCAAAAGAACCTAAAAATAATATATAGAAAAAGAACCTGAAAGAATGGGTTGAACGCTGTTAAGAAGAATGGTGAGAGCCAGCAGGAGAGAAAGATTGTCGACAGCGCGGATGACAACGTCGCTGACGGTGAAGATGTAAGCGACTTTGTTATGGAGTGCAACGACCAATACAGAGAAGAAAACTCCGATGATGCTCGAGGTGATCACGGCGTTGATGGTTGCGAACCTGGCTCCTCTACTATTGTTTGCTCCGAGCTCGTTCGCTACCCTCACCCTATTACAAATCATCAAAGAGAGAAACAAACATGTTACATGAAGATTTACATAGATTTCAATCAATTCCTATGTATTTACATATCTAACGCTAAAACATCAGTCAGTTTTTACATATGTCAACTTAACTATAGACAGAAAGGTAGATTTAACTATTTAAATGTTACAATAGTAATACTTTTTCTTTTTTTATCGTAAAAAGAAAGATTTGAGCGACATAAATGTAAAGAGTAAAGTTCAAGTATTAGATATATGAACATATAGATGTTATATTGTATGTTTGTCATTGCCTCTTAAGTCAAATAATTCAAGTCCATATATAGATAAAACTACAAATGTCATCGCCGCTGAAAACCTTCGCACTAAAAGCCTTTGCAGCGCTAACAATTGCAGTTGTTTAAAACTCGTTGTAAGGCTTACCCGGTTGCAGCGAAGAATGCGAGAGGAATCATCAACTCCCACCCATTAATACTGATGCTGCACATCAGAAATGAATTGTTTGAACAAAACATTATGTTAATATGTTATGCATTGTAAAAATAAGATAGATGTAGAGAAATGGGTCACCATATGGAGAGGGCATCCACTGCAATTGCAGCATTCTTTATGTTTCCAGCAAGAACTATCAGTATTCTGTAGTACCAGTTCTCCAAGCTGCATCAACAATTAAACAAGTTGCATAAATGTTCCATGTAACATATGATTAGCTCAATTTTGTAATGGAACATTTGCATATATATCACTTAGTTTCTATATGATTACATAGCTAATACCCAAACTTTCATTTTTAGTATTTACATGTCTAACATGCACCCTAAACTCCAATTTTTACAAATATATCATTTCACCAATACAAGGAAAAGTGTGTTTCAGTATTAAGAAGCTAAAAGGATGATACTATTGATAAGATATGAAACAGGGCTATGAATTTGGCTCGAAGAACTTTAATCGTTTGAAAATTGATTCAAATTTTTGCTTGGATCGAAATAAATGAGCCGAGCTATGAGCTTTAATTCTGAATCGATTTTTTTCGAGCAATATACGGATCAACTCAAACTAGCTCGAGACGGCCCCATTTTTTTTATTTATTTACAAAAATTATATATAATATTAAATAAAATCAAATATGGCAGCTTACGAGTAGATTTTCAGCTGAAACGGATCCAAATAACTCAATTTGAACCATCTTACTTCGATTTCGAGCTAGATCGAGCTGATTTCGAGCTGAAATGGATCCAAATAACTCAACTTTGAGCCAACTAGTTTCAATTTCCAGCAGGATCAAGCTAGATTCAATTTTCAGCCAATCAAACTGGCTCAAAATCAAACCCGTGAGCTGATTTCGATCCAAACTAAATCCAATATATATATATATGTATATGTATGTATGTAAATGACACTAAATAAATATATATTACCAATATACCATACCATAGCATAACTCCTGAAGCAGCGGAAAGCTTCAAGAACTCCCACAGGCCATCAAACGCCCGCATAGAAAACCCCATCCAAGTCTCCCCGCACCCACCGCAAATCACGAATCCCATGAGCAGCACCACCCCCAACCACCACGAGAAATTCAAAATCATCGCCGCACCAAACAGCCCGTATCCGCAACGGTACACAAAAAGCCACGTGGCAAACAGATGAACGACCACCACCACAGCCGAAACGACGGCGTGGACCGCGTTCCTAAGCTGGCACTGTAAGAACCTCTGCAGCGGGAGGATGAAGACGAAGGAATAGTGAACGGGGATGAACCAGACGGAGAGTTTTCCGGCTGCCTCCGCGAGCTCCGGCGGCTGTCCGATGAGCTGGAGGAGAGGGGAGGCGTAGAAGTACATGGGGAGGAGGAGGGTGGCGCATGCGAATAATACGATCCATGAACGTTGCATGTAGGTCCCGAGCATGTGGTATTTCTTGGCTCCGAAGGCCTGCCCGCATAGAGTCTCCAGTGCGCTCGCCATGCCCAGCTGTTGGAGGTTGACGAGAATCATGAGCTTGGAAAGTTGAAATTAATATATTATATTTGAATAGAATTAAATTAAGTGATTTTGATGAATCATAATTAATGGTTTAAGGTTCCATAATTAATGTTTTAAGGTTCCATAATTAATGGTTTAAGGTTTAATATGCAAGTATTGAGTTTAGATATATAAATACATAAGAATTGTGTGGTATTTATGTATGCCATATAGTTATTAGGTTTACATATAAATATGCAAGTAATGAGAATTTGGTGGTATGTACTCAAATGCTCCTATGTGGCTATGTACATATGTACTAAGGCTTCAGAACGGCTCGTTATTCGCGAACAGCTTGTGTTCGGCTCGTTCGCTAAGTTAACGAGCCGAACATGAACAACACGAACAAATTTTGTTCGTGTTCGGCTCGTTTTGGTTCGAAATATTACTAATAAATTATATATGTAGTATTTTTAAAAAAAATTAATTGAGTACAAGGCTACAAAGATTTATAATCAATTAAAAGTATTAATTAAGAAAACATAATAAAATTATTATATTAGATTCAAATGATGTTTTAAAGCTTGCTCCAATCCTTAACATCTTATGACTATGTGATTAGGGTAATCATAATGACTTGTTCGTGAACTGTTTATGTTCGGCTCTCTAAGCAAACGAGTCGAACACAAACACACTTTTTGAGCTCGAAATATAAATAGTCGAGCATGAGTTGAGCCTAGGCTCGCTCGTGTTCGGCTCGTTTACACCCCTAATATGTCACACAAGTTTATGTGGTCGATATATATAAAATGATTACAAATCTATAGGGTTTAGGGCTTTACATTCAAATTAGATACCACTCAATTTAGTAGGAATATTGAAGTAATTATGTAAGTTAACTTTAACTTAACTTAATTATTTTTGTTGTCCAATATATATGTTATCTAATGATTTTCATATTACAAGGTCGTAAAAGTACAATAGACTGCATCTGAATAAAAAATGACTAAATGACGAGTTCTTAAATGGTGTTGAGTTTTTCATATGAGCTACATCTTAACTTCCGACTTAACATTCAGAAGGTAAGTTTTGATGATCATATGGGCATCAAAACATAAGAATCGTGCATACTTATCGCTAGACAAAGCCATGTATGATTTACACTATAGAGGATTTTAATGAAACTATTTATTTGGGACATACACATGGTGAATGTAAACTAGAAAATTTACTTTGAAGTTGGTCATTCAATAAACTGTGATCCTCCAACCGAGTATGATTATGATAGATTTGAAGAAATGATGTTCGATGTAATAAAAGCTTATTATGTTGAATAAGTGGAGGAAAAGCCACAAAGCAGAGAAGCTAAAATGTTCTACGAACTACTAAATGCAATATGCAAAGTCCATCGTGGGAAAGTTGCACAACTCTTTTTAAGTTATTTGTAGCTCTTATAATGTTGAATATCAAACTAAAATACAATATGTCCCAATAATACTTTAAATAGATTGCATAATTACTAAAATAAATAAATCCACAAGAAATTTTAATGGCATAGGATCTATATGGAACCAAGAAAATGACGTGTAAGCCAGTCTTTCTTCCTCCACACACACTCAAATGCACACACACCACATATGCAAGGCCTTGAACTCAAGTCCTTTTGGTTAAAGAACAAAACTCTCAATCACTAGACCGAGGTGGCTTACTTGTGTCTAATTTAGAATTAACATCAGAGAAAATATAATATTGTGTCAACGACTATTAGTTATTCTATAAGACTGATGCAATGGAGACTCATTGGAGATTTTGTAAGGCTCTAAGATTAAAATCTCAAAATAAAAAAGTAATAGAATGAAATTTTATACAAGAACTTCTTCTACTTATCAATCATTCCACGTTTTCAAAGATTATTTATCTTTACTCGTACTACGCATATGAAATGACATCAAAAATAGATCAGACAAAACGAATTCATTAAGTCATCCGACAGGTGGAGAAACTTGAAAAAAATTGGATCAACTTTTCCTAAATTTTTATTTGAGTCACACAATATTAAACATGACTTGGGTGCTGATAATTTCACACCATACAATTAGATTATCTCACCTTACTCATATTGACCTATGATGCAATCTTAAATTTTAGATGTGTATGATTACCTAGACCTTTCATGTTTCTCATATGCATGATTTCACCAAAGACAAGTACTCTTCAACATGACAAAAAAAATGCTTAATTTGACTGCCATCAAAGCTTGGCACATGTTGATCACTCTTCCAAGCAAAATTAAAAATAACTTCATAAGAAAGAGAGTTGAAAAATTAAGGCATTCACCAATATTAACTGGGGATGAATTGTGATAAATTATTAGTGCCTTTAAGATTACTAAATATCTTGATTTATCTTCATAATGTTTTCTTAATTTTGGTGTTAATCATAATTGGATAAAGTGGAGCATTTTTTGGGATCTAGCTTACCAAAAAAGTATTTTGATTAGACATCATATAAATGTCATATATATAGAGAAATTTTTTTTAATGATATTTTCGAAACGGCGATGCATACTAAGTACAAAGTTAAGAGGAATGTAAATGACATAGAAAACTTGAAGAAAAAATTGTGAAAGAAGTGGATTAGAGATTCACAAGACAGTTACTGCAAAAGCAGAAGTAGATTGGTCAGTTGTCATCAAGACTAATCCAGAGCAACTATTAGATTCAAAATAATATGAAAAACACTCATCAGGATAGAGATATGTCAATTTTTTGCATTATAATTGAATCTATTGACCAAGAGATAACTTTAGAGGATGCTAATGACACACGTGAGAAAATTAGTCATATTGAGTATGACTTTGGAGATGGTTTAGATGAAGATATTTCAAGCTTACATTTTGGTCACTCATCTAATGATTCAGAATGAGATGCAGACACAATTTTACTTTATTTCTTCTATAAATTTTTTGTTTATGGTTTATGATTTTCTTATTTTATTTCTTTTACATACTATTTTGATTTCACGTATATTACATTTTATATTTTTACTATTTTTTACAATTATTGTTTCTTTTATTCCCTTATTTATGTGTACTAATCAATTTATAAGCTCTCGATGCAGATGAATTTTGGTGGCAGTGATGATCTCCTTGATCGCAGGGGTATCATCAATATGTTCAAGAGATAGAAAAGAGTTCTATAATGCCTTATCTTACAGACTAGATTACTGTTAGGTGACTGTCACAACCACCAATATCTGACGTATGCACCTTGAGCCTGATTGAGTCACTAGTGTACCATGCAGATAAGTCATTCACTCTATTAGCAACATCATCACGACCAAGTATGATATTTCTCCTTGTAGGAGATTCTAATTGAAGTTTGAGATATGTAGTTCAGAGAGCTTGAGATAAACCCTAAACCGCAATCTTAAGTTGTATAACACGATCCGTCTAACTTATTCATATTTATGATGTAGAAGGATTTCTCTAGCTACATGAGAATCACAAGCAGATTAGGATGAATTATGCGAGCTTGCTCATTTGCGTGATATGTTCACTGACATAATTTTAAGATGAGCCAACGACCTCCAAGAATTTGGGAGGATGCCTCGACCCATTTGTGTAGAGCTCGGGCCTCTTATAACCATGCCAAGAAGAGGGGGCAGAAGAAGCAGAATCAGGCTTCAGAATGTGTGGACATGGACATCTCCTGACAAACTAGAGGCGTGCTTCCATACACCAAGTACAAGCGGGGATAAGAATGAAACACCAATGTGTTATAAGTGTAAATATCAAATTCTTTATAATAGATGTGCAAATACATAGGAATTGTGGTATGTGTGTGTTAATATCCATAAAATGAATTAACACATTAAAATTTCAATTTTTGATGGAGGGGAGATTTGTAATTATGATTTTAACATTTTTACCAATTAATTAAGTTATTTTATATCCGCCAAAATAGATAATATTTAAGGAATATGTATTATTAAATTAACTTATTAAACAAAAATTATTGACGAATTATTAGAGTTTCGACGATGTGAATCTATAATTATGGCACCTATAATTATTATTATTATTAAAAAAATTATGAAATTATTGATTATTAAAATTTGGCTGCATTAGTGGAATAATTGCTAGGAAAAACATCAGCTTATTATTGAGTGACATGATTCATAAATAATTATAATAATAGGTGTAATTACGTATAGACCACCCGAAAACTTGCAATTTACAAATCAACCATCTTGTTTTATCAATTTTGATAATTCTTACTAAAATAGCAAGATTCATGGCAAAATCTCAACCCGTATATTTCACTTTTATCAAATTTATCGATAGTTTGGTCATAACACGTGTAAATACATCGGTTTAGTCGTTCAAATAAAATCATTTGGGTGGGTAATTTGTAAGCAGCAATGTCTCGGGTGGTGATCTGTGCGTATTTATCCCTATAATTTTATGACATTTTTGTAATAAAACATTTTGATTTATATTTGTTATAAAATCTCAATCTTTCTATAATTCTTATTGTTCCTTTTTGAAAGAAATTTATTGATGAAATTTTATCATTTTTGTAATTTTGTCGGCTATATAAGCATATGGGTAGGGTCATATATGACATTTTGTTTATTATTAAGTTTCAGTGTGTATGATTTGAAATGATGGCGGTTGACAAAAAAGATGTCCTGTGGACACCGCATGCAGAGATGCGGTGTCCGATCTCCATCGTCAATCACCGCAATCAATTTTTTTTTTAAAGAAAAAATTGAAAGTGTAGTCCACCGAAATGCATCTTTGTGATGATCGACGGTGGAGATCAGACACAGCATGCATCTCTGCATGCGGTGTCCGTATGGAATAATTTTTTCCAAAAAAAGACAATAATTAAATATTTTTATATTTTATCAACAGCTTTGAGGTCCATTTGGTAATATTTGTTTGCTTTTGTCTATAATTAAAATGTTTAATTATATACATTTTAATGTAAATTCAATAAATTTGTGCTATCTTGACTTATATCATATATAATTATATCATATGTAATCACATAAATCTTTTAAAAAACTTCTCAATTCTAAAGCACCTTTGAATTAAAAAAAAAAAAATCAATTTTTAAATATATTTAAAAATATGCAAAGCTATAGATGCCAGATATGTATGCCTGTAAATCTAAAAAATATAAATTGTATTTGGCACATTCAAAATGCAAATTGAACATAGTGAATGCAGAAACCCCCTTAATTTATTAGAAATAAGAAGGAAGAGAATTGTTTGAAAAGAGAAATCTTCGATGAATCTATGTAGCCACATAGGGCATAATGACGAGTTGAGATTAGGTTTTGAGAGTTGTGTGAGTTGCGGGTCACGTAGGTTGTAGTTAGTGATATAATTCATGGCGGGGAGCTGCGATAACATCCGTAGGTTGTAGAGGTAGGAGGAGAGAGCTACACAAGCAGTAAGACATGTAGGTCGTAGTTTGTCACATAGGTCATAGTGATTAGTTGTGATAACGACCATAAGTTGTGATAACGACCATATGAGGTCAGAGTCAGTAGCTACACGAGATGTGGGCTACATAAGTTATAATTGGTCACTAGATTATAATGGTGAGATGTGATGGCATCCATAAGTCGCGAGGGGCAGAGTTAAGAGCTACACATGATGTGGATCATGTAGATTGTAGTTGGTCACATAGGTCGTGGTGGTAAGTAGTGATGTTGTATGTAGGCAGCGGGGGTCGGAGTCGAAAGTTGCATGAGTTGTGAACCACGTAGGCCGTAGTTGGTTACGTAGGTCATAATAGTGAGCTATGATAATGTTTGTAGGCTGCATGGGTGAGTCAGGAGGTGCAAGGAGGGAGCATTAGGAGTCCGTATAAAGTCACCGCCTTTGAAGTGCATTAGTACACCATCTTCGGGAGGTGTCGTTGCAACATATGTGAGGGGTGTTGTTAAAATGGCATCAAAGTGTGTTGTTGCATCTTATTTTTGGTCCATTATTACACCATCTTCGAGGGATGTCATTACACCGTATTCGTGGTGCGTTGTTATAGTGTCATGGTGGTGTGTCGTTGCATCGTATCTAGGGTGAATTCTTACACCAGCTTAGAGATGCATTGTTATACCATTGGGAGATGTTGTTGCACTGTATATGAGGGTGTTGTTTCATTGTCAACGGATTTTGTCATTGCATCATATCAATAGTATGTTGTTACAACATTTTTGGGGGGCGTCATTACAATATATCTGAGGTGTATTGTTATACCATCATCATTTTATATTGTTGCACCGTATTTGGGGTGCGTTACTACATCGTCTTCAAGTGTCATCATTACACTTTACCCAAGGTGCATTGTTACACAATCTATGAGGTGCTTCACCTTTCCACAACGTATGTCGGGATTCCGTAGCGCACATTGTTGCTTCAAAAGAGACTTTGTTGCAAGGAGCAAATGATAGGTGATGATGGTGAACGGTGGCCGAAGTTAGCCGATGATGACAGGGGTCGCCGAAGTTGGCCAGTGGCGGCGAAGACCTTAGTTGGCGAACGACAAAGGCTTGAAAAGCTTCTAAAAGTAGTTTAATGGTCTGAAAATGGCAACTATAACTTATGTTTGAAATGGGCAACTATAACAAATAAGGAAGGAATCGAAATCACTGTGGTTAGACGTATCAGAGCGATTCATTCAATCAGACAACATTCAACGAGAATTTAAGTTTCATAATGATATCAGAATCGAGTAAAGTTAAGCTCCATTGACCTTCAATTTATGCTTTGAAAGCTTCTAAAAGCAGTTAAATAATCTGAAATGGGCTTGCCGTCATGTTCATCTCGTCGAGCTTGTCAGTTTGACCATAAATTGGTTGAAATCGGAGTTATGTATTTCCTACTACAAACATACATTGAGATACGTGCAATGTCTTTAGATCTGTGCCATGCCTCTTCCCCTTCCATGGTTTTGTTGATTGTGTATCAATCTTATATTAATTTTCAAGCAAATTAAGACTTTTAAAATACATTCTTTAAAAAATAGCATTTTCGTTTTTTTTAAGATAATTTTTATTTACAAGCAACGTATTAAAATTTCAATTTTTGGTGGGTGCGAGAATTAAAATTATGATTTTAGTGATAGGTTACAATATGTTTACCAACTAATTAAGTAATTAAGTTATTTTATATCCACCAAAATAGACAATTGTACATAAAAAACATGTTTGTATAAATCTCAAGGAGATCCAACGGACTTAAAAGTAAAGAATTATAGCTGGGAGGATCCACTGGCAGAAGACGAAATGGTAGATTTGACTAGGTGCAAGCCCCCTAAACCAGTGCTTGAGGCCGACCAGATTCGAGCCATCTAGACGACCAAAGGCCGAATCCGATCAAGCAGACGAATCGACCTACCTCTCGCCACAATCCAATTCAAGGGAAAAGTTCTGCATCACCAACCATATCACGAACGCCCTCCAAAATTCTTCCGACAAGGCCAAGGATCAGTAACGTGAGATCCAAGAGCATGCCAAAAGATCCCCCCGTCAAGGTACGAGCTACATATCATAGTATAATGATTCACGGTGTTCTTGATAGCCTAGTCTCATCCCGCCGACTGGAGCTCATCGTCCAAGGATCAAAAGTCAATAGCATGGGTCGGATAGTCGGCCGACGAAATAGAACCAACCGAGACCAAAAGTCAATCAAAAGTAAACCGACATTATCGACTTAGCATAGCCGACCATGCAGTCCTTGCCGAACAAAATCATACCAAGCTGCTCATACTTGTAACATACTCAAAATATCATGTAACGCCCCCATTAAAATAGAAGGGAAGTATGTAATCAGACATATTGTATCCCCACAGCTATTAATAGGGGAGTTATTTTATGAAAAATGACTAATTAACATTTCATATCACGCTCTATTCATTTCGAATTTAACAATAACATTTAAGAAAAATGTATTATTAAAGTAATTCATATAAAATTAAGCCTTCATATAGTAAAGTATGTGACCTATATAAACGAATATTTTTGATAAAATAATTATTGACGAATTATTGGAGTTTCGAAGATGCGAATTTCCCTTCTTCTGCCCTTAAATAATTATGGCACCTATTATTATTATTATCTAAAAGTTAAGAAATTATTGATTATAAACATTATTCATATAATAATAATAGTAGTAGTAGTGATAATAAGGATCACGTGGGTACGGGTGTAAATGAGCCGAACACGAGTGAGTCCAAGCTCGTTTATATTTCGAGCTCAAAAAGTGTGTTCGTGTTCGGCTCGTTTACTTAGCGAGCCGTACACGAGCCGTTCATGAACAAAGAGTCATTTTGACAACTCTAATCACGTAGTAATAAGATTGAGGTAAGATTTAAAACATCATTTGAATATAATTTAATAATTTTTATTCTATTTTCTTAATTAATAGAACAAACAAATATTTGTTCGTGTTGTTCGTGTTCGGCTCGTTGACTTAGCGAACGAGCTGAAAACGAGCTCCTTAACAAGCCAAACACGAGCTGTTTGCGAACAACGAGCTGTTTTGACAGCCCTACACTTGGGTAGTAAGGTTTAAGTGATTTGGGATGAATTTTAATATAAATTTATATGTTTTCATAAATATTTCCAAATTTCAAATTTTAAAAAAAGTTTTCGTTGATTTTTGTTTGATAAAGTTTTGTATGAAATTCAAGAGTTTCACATTAAATTCATAAATTTAAAATGATATTTTAAATGAAACTAATAACATTTTCTTCTTATAATCATCAAAAGTCTAATAAATTGGATGACAAATACTTCATCATATTTCATATTGTTATACCTTCAATTGTAACTATCTTTATCATGTCCTTTAAATATTTAATTTTATGACCTTTTGTAATAAAAAATATAATTTCTATTTGTGATAAAAATATCAATTTATTTGTAATTCTAAGAGTTTTTTTTTTTAATCTTGATCAAATTGTATCATTTTCTAATTTTTTCCAACTATATAAGCTAATGGGTAAGGCCATGTATGACAAAAATACTTCTTCGAAATTTAAGATATTGAAATTGTCCAAAAAGTCTGTTGAACTCGACAAGCACCAGTTGGCCCGTCATGCTCCAGTCAGCCAGCTCTAGTCGGCCCCAACCAACTTCGGTTGGTTTGGTCAGGCTAGCTTGAGTTTGCCCGACCAAGCTAGCTCCAATCAGACTGGCCAACTCCAACCGACTGCATATGACTATGGGTAAAATTGTCATTTTATAACAATCATTCTCCTACAATTATTGGAGCATTACTTATAATAGAAGTGAGAAACCTAATAGGATAATATTATATTCTAAGAAACCAACTCTCTCCCTTTATCTTTTAATTCTCCTCTGAAGCTATATTTCTAGAGTGTGATTCAAAAGCATTTTTTTATTCAGAATTCTAAAATGTATGGTGGGCGTAGATCATACCACAAACAATAAGAGGAGCAATAAAAGGAAAATAATTGATCCATAAAGAAGTGACTAGTAACATATAACACATTAGAGAACTTCCCAGGAGAATAATCAAACTCATCCATAAAGCCTCTTCTACTCGACCAACTCCATTCAACCCTACATACTCCAATTTACTCAGTCTGCTCCAGTCGGCTGACCATCTCCAGTCGAATAGACATGCTCCTATCAGCCTGGCCAACTCCAGTTTGCCCGACCAGCTCTAGTTGGCCCTCCATGCTCTTGTTGGTCCATGCAACTCCAGTCAACCAGAAAAATGTCTCTCCTAAGAAAGTTCTCTAAGAAACATCTTTAAGAAAATAGCCACTCCAATGGAAGATAGGTCACCTAGGAGTGAAGCCAAACAATAACAAAAACTTTAATGGGAAAATCTCTCAAAACCCTTCCAGTTGTTTTTGTTTTATCACATTTACCCTTTTCTTACATTTTCAATATGTATTCTCCAATAGCACTCGGGAAACTTTCCTCCCATAAAAGAGTTTCTAAATAATAAAATGAATAATGTCCAATACTTTTGGACCTTGCTAGACTTAATAATCAAATACTAGAAACAACTTTGGAGAATCCTTTTCCTAAATATAAATCGACTAAATAAATGTTGATGTCAGCTAGCCTAGGATTGAAGACCACGAGACCTCGATATAGGTAAATTTCAAAAATTACGATGATTGCTCCCTACATGAGAGCTAGGGCCCCCATACGAAGGGTAGTCCGAATTTAACAAAATTATTAAAATTTCTTTAAAATCAAGTCATTAAAAAATAATCAATATATTCACAAAAGAAGAGGAGATTCCTTCACCGGCAACAATAGGGGAATTCTCATTATAAGACCAAGTCAACAACAAAAGTGACGAGTTAGCGATCTATAAAACTACGTCCTGAAGGCACACCAAAATGCCCCTACTTTGGAATCTTGTAGGAGAGCTAAGAGCCCTCGGACAGATGAATGGTCGACAGAGATACCCGAGTCATTTTTACTAAAACAACTGTTCAACTTATATTTGGAGGAAAGCATCCTCTTGCTTATGAAGACAACTAATTTTAGTTTCGTATTTATCACTCTCTAATTCTTTTCATAAACATCTTTCAAAGAGAGAAGAAAATTGGAGAATTAATATATATGACCAAAATTCTCCTTCATAGTTTAAGGCATTAAGATTGTCCAAATTAGGAACATGGTGAACTAGACCAAGCTTCAACCGACCCAAACAACTCTAATCGGTCAACCCCAATCGAGTCGACGAGTTCCAATCGGCCCAACAAGCTCCCACCAGCCTGACCAGCTCTCGTCAGCCCGTCATGCTTCAATCGGCTTGACCAACTATAATCAGTCTTCTCCTGTTGGCCACGTCCAGCCGATCAGCTCCAGTCAGCCCCGACCAACTCTAGTCAGCCATATTCAACCAACTGCATAGGTCTAGGGGTATGATTGTCATTTTATAATAATCATTCCCCTATAAATATAGAAACATTACCTGAAAAAAAGGGGGAAACCTAAAATGAAATTATTGTTTTCTAGGAAAACATTAGCGACCCTCAATCTTTCTACTCTTCTCTCATGCTCTATTTCTTGGGTGTGATTCACAGACATTTTTGGATTCAACATGTCATATATGACATTTTGTTTATTAGTGAATTTAACTATGCATGGTTTGAAATGACACCAACATTTTGAGCATGATAAGCATGTTCAATTAAAAGTTTTAGCGCAACATTAATTAGGTGGGATTAGGCATGAATTTAGGTAAATTAGATGCTAAACCATCTAAAAATATGTATATTTGATCCCTTTTTATTTTATACTTACATATAAATTTATCATACAAATGTGACTTTTTGTTTGCTACCACACTTCTTCATTGTTATCATCTGTTAGAAAAATTCACAATAATCGAAAAAGAATTCATTTTCTCGCATGAAAATCTATCATGCACACACACATATTAGTTCATAGCAACATAAATGATACATGAGATTTTCTTTCATGAAAAATCATGAAAAAGAAAGAAATCACAACCCTTACTGAATGATGGAGTATGTCAATGCTAATAGGTGTTTCAGATATGAACAAAACAGAAGATTACGAAAATCAAGCAACAATGGGCAATTGAGTCGATTATTTTTATAATAGGAGTACAAAATGTATGAGGAACACAATATGTTGATTGGTAATAGGTATCAGACATCAATTATTAGTTAGTGTCAAATGATGGTCAGTGAGGGACATCTATAATTGACCAATAGTGAGCAATCAGTTCATTCACTCTCTCAATAGATGACATGACTAAATAGTTCGAAAAATGGATGTCAAATGTTAGTGGGTGATAAATGTAGTTGCTAGCAACATATCAGATAACTAATAATGAGGAACATTAGAATTCAAACGATGGGTTGTAGTTGATTTCATTGATCTCTTTATAGACTATTAATAAACAAAGAGATTGAGAAAACAAGCATTGAATGTTGCTCTACACAAGCACATCTAACGTGGTTATTGATAGAAAATGGTGATTGAGAAGCCTATAAATCAAATGATGATATGATCAACTCAGGATCCGTTTGGAGCAGCGATGCAGTGGCACCGCACCGCTGTTTTGTCTATTTGGCTAAACTGCATTTTGACATATTTTTCAAAAAGTTATCATTGAAATTTATATTTTCCCACCGGTTCTAGCTAAGTGTTGTGGTAGCTGTATAGCTGTTGTCTAACTTTTTCAAAAAAAAAAAAATAATAGTCACTGTAATTTTTTGAACATCAAATTATTTTCAGCAGCTTCACAACTATTTTTTAATAAGCTGCACCTGCCCCAAATGGATCCTCAATCATTCTATAATAGCAAATGAGATTGGGAAACCACGAAAACAAGCACATGTCACTTTTTGGCTTTACAACCATAACAAAATTTATGGCTTCTAAAAAATAAACATTTCCTTTGCAAGATGAACCAAAAGCATTGCAATCATGGATCCAAGTTGCATAAAATCAATTCAATAAAAACATGGTGATATTAACATTAAAATTTGGCCTTATCTTAATGAATTATGGAATTAAAATATAAAAAAAAATAAAAACTAATGGTTTATAAGATGAAGAGAGGCATTGGCATGATGGATGAGGAGGAAGCCAAAATAGTGTGATAATGCGTTTAAAATCAGAGGGAGCAAGTGGGAACTAATGCCGAGCAAAGATACAAGAAAACCTAAAGGTCAATAATTAATTCCTTTTAAATTGGCTTTGAGGTCCATTTGATTTATTATTATTATTATTATTATTTCTTATTATTATTATTATTATTATTATTATTATTATTATTATTATTATTTTAAACAGCTGCCTATGTTCCCAGGAACATTTATATTATTTGATTTAGGGCCCATTTGTGGCAGCTTATTTAATCTGGTGGCGTTTTAAAAACGCATCTGACTTGTTTGGGTAAACTGTGTTTTGACAGCTTATGTGTTTTGAAAAAAGCAGTGTTTTCACACCGCACCTGGATAGATGCGGTGGCAGCTTTCTGATAGCGGTATGGCTTTTCCAAAAAATTAGAATTTGCAATAGCCACTGCACCTAGCTTATCAGCATATTATTCAATAAGCTGTAGCTGTCCCAAATAGACCCTTAATTATTATCTAAATAATTCTGTGAAAAAAACTAATGGAACTTTTGATATAATTACATATAGATCCGTTGAAATATTGATATTTATGAATTAAATGCGTAGGTGTTTCTTTTTTTTTTTTAAATGCCTAATTTTATCAAAATGAAATATATGAGTTGGGGTTTTATGATGAATTTTGATAGAATTTGAAAAATGGATGAAAGTGGGTGGTTGATTTGTAAATAGCGAGTTTGGGATGATCTTAATATTAAGAGTAATTTTAAGATTAATGTACTAAAAAAATCATTAAATATATTCCTTTTAATGTAAATTCAATCATTTTGAGTATTATCTTAACATGTCATATATAATTATATGATATGCATGCATGTAAATCTAGGAAAATATAGATTATATTTAACATATGCAAAGCACAAATTTACCATACCAAATGCAGAAAACCCCTTAATAATTTAGAAATTAGCGGAAATTTTTTTCTTTGTTCCAAGAGAGAAGCCATGGATGGATTTAATGGAGACAGGAGAAGCAAAGTTTGAGGAAGATGAAGGAGAAGTCGTGAAGGAGTGAAGCCAAACAATACGAAAAGCTCTAAAGGGAAAATCTCTCAAAACCCTTCTCCTTATTTTTGTTTTATCGCATTTATCATTTTCTTACTTTTTCAATGTGAATTGTTCCACAGCACTCGGAAAACTCGTCTCTCGTAAAATGGTTTCTACAGAATAAAAGGAAACTTAATAATCGAATGCTAGGGACAACTTTCGAGAATCCTCTTCCAAAATATAACTCAACCAAAAAAATACTGATGTCAGTTAGTCTATGATTGAAGACAATGAGATCTTAAAATAGGTAAATTTGAAAAATTACCAGGACTGCTCCCTGTAGGAGAGTTAGGGCCCCCATATGAAGAATATTATTAAAATTACGAGAACAATTTCACCAACTATGATCGGTCTTCTCCCGTCGGGCACGTCCAGCAGACTAGCTCCAGCCAGCCCTTACCAACTATAGTTGGCCATCTATAGGGGGGACTTAATATCAAATTACTGTATTCTAAGAAATCATCTATGTCCCTCTATATTTCTACTCTCCTCTCATACTCTATTCCTTAGGTGTAATTCGCAGACATTTTTGAATTCAACATGTAATACATGACATTTTGTTTATTAGTGAATTTTACAATGCAAGGTTTGCAATGACACCAACAATTTAAGCTTGATAAGCATGGTTCAATAAAAGTTGTAGCAGAACCTTAATTTAGGTGGGATTAGGCATGGATTTAAGTAAATTAGATGCTAAATGATATAAAAATCAGTATATTTAATCCCTTTTTATTTTATACTTACATATAAATTAATCATATAAATGTGACTTTTTTTTTTTTTGCCTCCACACTTATTCATTGTTATCATGTGTTAGAAAAATTCACAATAATCAAACAAGTATTCATTTTCTCTCATGAAAATCTATCATGCACACACATAAATAAGTTCAGAGCAACATAAATGATACATAGCTGATAAGTGTTTCAGATATGATCAATAGAGAAGACTACGAAAATCAAGCAACAACAGCCAATTGATTCGATTATATTTATAATAGGAGTACGAACTGTACGAGGATCACAATATGTTGACTGGTAATAGATATTAGACATCAATTTATTAGTTAGTGTCAAATGATGTTCAATGAGGGACATCAATAATAGACCAATAGTGAGCGATCAGTTCATTCACTCTCTCAATAGAAGACATGAACAAATAGTTCGAAAAATGGATTTCAAATGTTAGTGGGCGATACATATAGTTGTTAGCAATATATCAGATAACCATCAACGAGGCACATTAAAATTCAGACAATCAGCTATAGTTGATTATATTGATTTGTTTATAGAATATTAATAAACAAAGTGACTGAGACAACAAACATTGAATGTTGCTCTGCATAAGCACATCTTACGTTGGTTATTGATAGATAATGGTGATTGAGAAGGCTATAAATCAGGCGTTGATAAATGATCAACTCAAGATCCGTTTAGAGTATCAGAGTGGTGGCGGTGTGACACAACACCGCAGTTTTGTATGTTGGGGTAAACAGTATTTTCACAGGTTTTTCAAAAAAAAATGTTGTTGAAATTTGTTTTTTCTTACCAATTTTGGCTAAGTGTCGTGACAGCTTTCTAGAAGCGATCTAACTTTTTCCAAAAAAAAAAAATTGTAATAGCTACCGCAGCTTTTTGAAAACCAGATTAGCTTTAAATAGCATCACAACTATTTTTTAATAAGCTACATCAGCCCCAAACATATTTTCAATCATTTCATAATAACAAATGAGATTGTGAGACCACCTAGACAAGCGCATAAGTGACTTTTCCGCTCGACCAACCTAACAAAACTTTTGGCTCCTACAAAACAATCATTTCCTTTCCAAGATGAACCAAAAGCATTGCAATCATGGATCCAAGTTGCATTATAATCAATTCAATAAAAACATGGTAATATTAACATTAAAATTTGGGCTTATCTTAAAGAATTATGTAATTAAAATATTAAAAAAAATAAAAATAATGGTTTAGAGGATGAAGAGGGGCATTGGCATGATGGACAAGGAGGAAGACAAAATTCTGCCATAAAAGGACAATGATTAAATAGTTTTATATTTATCAACAGCTTTTGAGGTCCTCTTTTGGTGTTTTATTATTTATTTTATTTTTATTTTTATTTTTATTTCATTTTTTACGGTTCCCGTGAACAACAGTACCGTTAAATTGTTTGATTTAATTATTATCTAAATAATTCTGTGAAAAAAAAAAATGAAATTTTTTATATAATTACTTAGAGATCCCCTAAAATATTGATATTTGCGAAATAATGTCACAGACCAAAAATCACCCATCAGCTTGGTTTAGGACCAAAAAATATTATTTAATTCTTGGGCTGCTCACCACCCCAAAAAGTTTTTTTTGGAGGTGACAAGTGGTATCAGAGCAGATTATTGTCTGTTTGGTGTATGAACTCTCTATGATTCAGTTAGACCCTCGGAGGAGCCAATTCGTGACGTGGATGTCACGTGATTGGGTGGAGGAAAATGTCACGGACAAAAAGTCCCACATCGGCTAGGTGTAGGGCCGAAAATCAGTATATAAATCCTCGAACCCGAAGAACTCTCTTGGTATTGTTTTTGAAATGCCTAATTTTATAAAAATGAAACATATGAGTTGGGGTTTTATGATAAATTTTGATACGTGAGGGTTTGAAAAACGAATGATAGACGGGTGGTTTGTGATTGCCCCAAAAAAATGATCCACATTATCATGATCAAAAGTTATAATAATAATGTATAATTCTCATAGATTAATTTTAAGATAAATGCACTAAAAAAAATCATTAATTATATTCATTTTAATGTAAATGCAGAAAACCCCTTATTAAAGTAGAAATTAGCAGATTTTTTTTTTTTGTTCCAGAAGAGAAACCATGGACGGATTTAATGGAGACAAGAGAAGCAAAGTTTGAAGGAGGAGGAGGGGAAGAAGTGGAGTACCAAGAGGCCGAAGTTGAAGCCGACGACGACGTTGTTGGCGATGGACATGGAAGCGAGCTCGAGATCTCCGAGATGGCCGGCGAAGGCCTGAGTTATGACGTTCATGCTGTATGTCACAACGCGGCTGAAGATCGCCGGTCCGGCGACTCTCCATAGCTTCTTTGATTCAATCCACACTCTCTTCCCCAACTCCTCCTCCTCCTCCTCCTCTTCTTCTTCTTCCCCCTTTCTCAGCAGAAGCCCCTCCTCCATCTCTCTCCCTCTCTCTCTCCCTCTCTCGCTCTCTCCCTGTCCCCCCCTCTCTCTCCCTGTCCCCCCCTCTCTCCGCTTGAACTGGAATTGTAAATTCCGTTTGAAAAATAAATATGGTCCAAGAGTATGTAAAATTGTCAAAATAGTAAAAACGAGTTAACATAAATCTCGAGGAAATTTGACGGGCTTTAAGATAAAAGTACGATCAAAGATGACTCATCAATATGGGAGCCAAGTCATTAAAAGATAAAAATGTCATTTTTGACCAGTTACATCTTTCTTACAATAAGACTTTGGGCCGACTGAACAATGGCAAAACGAGCCAAAGATCACAACCTATCCAAACAAGGAGATGACTCACTCAAACTCTCGCCCCAAACATCACCAGAAGTTTTGTAGGAGACTCTAAGGCTCCAGGAGACCCTAATTCCTGATCACCAAATACTCATTAAAGTCCTCCGGATGGATCCCTTACTAAAGAGGTAAGTTACCTATCAAATTATGATGATTGATCACCATCTGCTTGATAGCTTAGTTTTGCCCTAGCAACATGAGTTTCAAGTCCAAGGCTTAACCGCCGACAACCAGACCAAGATAGTCGATCGACTAACTATGGTCGACTGAATGAAGTTCAAATAATAGAGCAAAGTCCAGACGACCAAAAAATCACTAAGCCCGCCCGACTTCCCAAACTCAACTGAGTCGACCAAATGTGCTTGGTCGACCTGGAGGTCTCAAGCCATTGTTGACCGAACGACATGATAGTAGAATCGTGGGCAACTCTATTTTCTGTATGCCCCAAAATATCCCGTAACACTGCCATGAAAGCAGACGCAACCATGTAATTGTCAATTTTTACCCCCTATGCATATAATTTGAGGGGTCATTTCTATATCAAAGAGCTAATCAATCACCTTTAAAAGAGTTATATTCTTACCATGCACTCTCTTTATATCATTATTTCTTACTCTCTCTCTCTCGTTTTACATTTTATTCCTTCGTGTGATTTACATGACAATTTCAAATTGAGTAAAGTGTCAAAGTAGTCTGTGACTATTTATATGATGTCATTTTAATACCAGAGTTTATAGAAGTGTCAAAATAATCCACATATTATATCTTTTTTTAATATAACCAAGTAGTATTTTAACACTTCTACATACTCTGGGACTAAAACGACCCCATGTAAATAGTCAGGGGCTATTTTGATACTTTACTCTTCTCTGATTCAACATCCCTGAATTATTTTAAACTTGAGTTATAATAGTTTTTTTACAAGGGTTATTTTTGTCCCAATTTAGACTATTTTGACACAACTATTTTTTACACTTTACTCTAAAATTATATATTTATTGCATATAATTCTTATATATTTACAATTCTTTTGAGTCTATAATAGCTATAGTAAATATGTATGGAAATTAAAAATAAAACGGTATATTCCCTCTTTAGAATTTATTGTGGCGAGCTTGAGTTTAGCAGACTTCATTCTTGAACATCTCCTGCCGATGAGGTGTATGACGACGTAGCCGTCGATAGTTGACCTTCTGGACGTATCAGTTGATGATTGGTCGTCCGAACGTGCGGTTTCTCTTCGAATATCAAAAAAAATATTCATTTAACGTGTAAATTTCGCTTAAAAAGTGTGAAGCATTATTTTGACCCTGCCAGCATGAGGCAGGCAGAAATTCCACTTCCGTATTCAATTTTGCGTTTGCCAATGTTATTTAAATTAAAATAAATTATTTCATTTATATGTGGCCATTATTTGGCCCGCTTCCTTATGGCCTTATCTGATCAAATTCATAAAAAAATAAAAGTAAAAAAAAAATAAAAAAAATAAATAAAAATGAAAAATTTACATGCATATCATATAACTTTTTAGTATTTATATTCTGGCACCTAAATTAGGTTTCAAAATCTATAAATATATATGAGAATATGCATTTCACTTTTTTAAAATGATTTAATAGTGATATTTTTAATGTGATATTTAAGATTTAAGTGATTTGGATAAGCTGTGAATTTAGCTCGAAGAACATTAATCACTTGAAAATCGATTTGAATTTCGGCTCGAATCAAAATCATATCAAAATGAGCAGGCCGAGCTACATTAGTCGAAACTTTGAATCGAAATTTTTTCAAGCTGATTTCGAGCCATACATAGATCAGCTCGAATAGTCTGGAGATCGGCTCGAAGCATTTTAATTTATATATAATGTTCAAGAAAATCAAATATAATGAGACACGAGCCTATTATGATCTGAAACGGATTCAAACAGAGTCGATTTCAATCGGATTTCTAACCATAATGGATCCACATAACTGAATTTGACCTCTTCGTTTCGATTTCAAGCCTGGTTGAGCTCGATTTAGTTTCAAGCCGAGCTGACTCGAAATCTAATGAGACGAGTCTTGGGCCGATTTCACTCAACCCCAACTCACCTCGAAATCTGATTCTTATCATCTCCCTAATTTAGGTGTTAGTTATATAAATACAAAAAAATTTGCGTGCTAAATTGGGATAATTTTTACCATTTGAGGCCCAATAAGAATACGAAGCAATGTTTTCTTATTTAAATTATTTTTTTTATTTTTTATGAAGTCCTTTCAATGATTATATATGCTGCAATGTATTAAAGTGATCTTAGGCTAAATTTATATTACAACTATTAATTATAATACAAAATTTCTAATGAATAAATTTGATAGATGCTAGATAATTCGCGGCTGTAGAGTAATAGATTATCGTCTTAGTGTTGTCGGAGAATTCAACGCATACTCAGGTAAAAGAAAACAATCAGTAATGACACTAGAAGTTTTTAAGCGAAAAACCCGTGAAGGGAAAAAATGACAGGGCTAGACCATGATGCACAAATCCACTCTATGTTTTGAATATCGAGACTCATTGTCTCACATATGGGATATGGTTATTGGTTTTTCAAAGTTATAACGCCGACTGGCGATTTCCGGTTGGAGTTATTGGACGGTGATTACTGATGATAGTGTTGGTTGACAACGACGGTAGTGCTCGACGGCGGTTGGTGGTTGTCGACGCTTGATTTGACTATAGGCTTGCTAGATTCGTTATTTGTTTAACCTTTGAAATATTCCAGAAAACTTTCAAGACTGGTTTTATGACTTGATCCGAGCATGATTTGACTTCTATTGGACTAATTTTGGTAACATTGGGTTCTTCTTGTTGAGTCGGTCAGTTTGGTTGCAAGTTTACTGAAATCAGAGTTTTAGATGAGTTTTTATTCGAGATTTGAATATTTCTCGTTCAAAAAGTCATATCGAGATCTGTGTCATTCCCCGAGATTCGTGCAGGATGATGGAGTTTTTAATGGGAATGTATCAAATATATTTAGAATTTCCACACATAATGGAATACTGAATTAATTAGGAAAACTAACATTTTGTTTGAAGAAGTGGCAAATTAGTTTGTGATAATCTTAATTATTTTAAGCTTGATAAGAAAGTTTATATATGTACGTTTATGTTTAAGTTATTATGTTAAGATATTGGAGATGATGAAAATGACAAATACAATAAGATAACTTATTTTATGATTTTGTTCTATTAGAATATATAGTTCAAAGATAACATACAATTATCTTAAAAGATAGAGGATAAAGTAGACTAATTGATGATAATTAAGATTAAACTTAGAGGTAAATTTAATGATAAATATGATAGGCATTCACGGTCTAAGAATATTCAGGTTGGGTGTTCGAATTCCCTCTGACATAGTTGACCTTAAGAAGGTGATGTCAGGCACATTAAAGGTGGTCGGAGGCTTGTATAATGATCACTGGCTATTCCTTTTTAAAAAAATTGAGATAAAGAGTAGGGTCTGAGTAAGATTGTAAACAAACCGAGCCTGAGTGAGCTAGGGCTAGGATCGTGTCAGCTCGTTCGAAATTGGCTCGTGTTTGAGATAGCTCGTGAATAATGTATTCGTGTTCGATTCGAAAAACTAATTCGTGTTCGTGTTCGACTCTAAATTGGCTCTTTAGGATATAAAATTATTATTATTATTAATTTTTTTATATAAAATTGAACAAATATTTTAAAAAAAAATTGTTTGTGCAAAAATTAATTAATTATAACTTATAATATTTAATCTTATGAATAATATATATATATATATATATAAAAAATTTATTTTCAAGCCAATTGGAGCCGAAGACTAGCAAACAAACTTTTATTCGTGTTCGGCTCGTTTGTATTTTGAGCTTAAAATTTTTTTTGTGTTTGGCTCGTTATTCTTGACGAATGAGCCGAACAAGAGCTGCTTAACGAGCCAAACAGGAGTTGTTTTCCAATAAAGAGCCAAATTGACAGCCCTAGATCTCAAATTTGATACGTAAACTCATCAGCTTGCAAGACTCACAAGTAAGCTTGACCCAATTATACGTCTAAGGATGCATCGTTTACTCCATGATAAGATACATTGGGCAATTACATACAGGCCCTCGAAAACCTGCTATTTAGAAATCAGCCATCCTCGTGCTCACATTTTTCAAATTGTTACTCAAATATCAAAATTCATGGTAAAATCTCAACCCATATTTTTCATTTTTGTTAAATTCTCAGTAGTTTGATAGTGATATTTGTAAATACATCAGTTCGGTAGCTTAAAAAAAAGATAAATGAGTGACTAATTTATAAATATCAATGTTTTGCGTGATCTATATGTAAAAATAACATGATGTGATATGAAAGTTTTTGATGGTAAGAAGTAATTAAGTTTATTCGTCAAATATATAAATACATAGAAAATTATTAGTGGTATGTATGCAAATGCCCCCAAAAATTTAAGTCAAATCATAACGCTGCGCCAATTAATTGCTGAAAGAAATTGAAAGCAGCCTTATGATTCTTCTATACTTCTCTATTTAGCAACACTAAGGTTTCATTTGGAGTTGCAGATTCTCAACTTTTTAGCTGCAGTTGTGCTGTTTCAGGTAGCTGTTACGGAGAATCTTCTGCGGGAAAGCTGGTTGTCCGTTTGTTATACAAATGTGTGAGAACAACTATAGGGTAGCTGTTTCTGTAAAAATGACAATTTTGCCCTTGTTGTGAAGCTGTTTAAAACAGAATTATGACAACGACATATTTGATAATTCAAAAGTAGAAATTTATTTCAAAATATAACAAAAGTACAAATACACAACTTACTTAGCAGTGAGTATCAAAAGTGCTAAGAAAAAGAAAAATAAAATAAAATTACAAGTAAAATAATAATAATATTGTCTTTAACGTGAAGGTGATGGATGCCTCCTCATAAACCGTCATCCAATAATGTTATCAATTCACGATCACTTTCATTTTTCTTCAAGAGATGTTTCTCTTGAAGCTGTAATTTTCCCATCAAGGTGAACAACATTAATTAATTTTTTTTTACATGTATACCACCCAAATCTCTCGTACCACTTAAAAAAATACATTTTCTTAAATAGATTGGTGGCATGCATGTGAAAATCGAAGCTTAGGTGTTAGATATATAAATACATAAGAATTGAGGGTATGTCTGGATGATTAGGAAAGCTTTCGGCTTGGTGATTGGCAAAGCTTTGGCTGACAAACCTCCATAGTAGTGTACAAAGCAACTATAGCAAGTGCAGCTATGACTCAACTTTCATATTCTTTAGCATCAACAACCTGCAAATTTGTGCGTCTTTAGCTCTCCAAACACAGTAGTAAAAGAAGAAAAGGAAGATTTACATCATATAAACAATTAGTATACATTTACATGGGTAACACCTAAATTTTAATTTTTACAAATATGACATATTATTTATGCAAAACTAGATGTATTTCATGTCCGAAAACTTAAAATAACTAATATCTTAACATGTAAATACATAGGAATTGGGTGGTACGTACGTAATTGCTCCAACAAAAAAATCAAAGTAGAAAATAGTGGAATGTGCATCACTTTGGCACGATACCCTCTCACTCTTGCTCTCGCACGATAGGACCGAATGGATATCCTCAGCAACTGTGGAGGATCGAGCAGGGAGGGGCTTCAAAGGCAAGGAAGGGGCTTCGGCTCTGTATGCTCCGATTCAGACGTATTATAGAACGTTTCCCATGAACAAGGGAAGCGAAAGTTGGGCCGCGGGGTCGAACCCCCGGCCGGCTTTTCGATCGCTTTAGCTTCCTTCGGCCGTAAAGTTGGGAGCCAAAAGGAAATGTTTCATAAATGAGAAAAACTATTGGGTCTGACCCAGTTGGGGAAATCCACTATTGAATTGATGATTACAGAAATCTCATATCCTATAGACGGGAAAATTGTAACTATATTTTTCAGATTACAATGTTGACTTACGGTTGGCAGAGATCGACGACGATTGACGGTGGTTGAAGACGGAGGTCGGCGGTAGTCGACGACGGTCGACTGTTGGTAATGGTCTACAGCGATCGACGGTGGTCGAAGACGGAGGTCGGCGATAGTCGACAATGATCGGCGGTGATGCTAAGCTGCAACTTCTCCTCAAGGTCTCAGACTTTCACTCTAAACTTCAGCTTCCCCTCATGTGAGGGGCGTGGATCTTTTTATAGTGTTCTGAGTGCAATTAATGCAGTCATATCAACCATTTTGATCGGACGATTCAGAGAGTTTCATTTGATCATGCGGCGTTTAATAGACATTTGAGTGTCTCAACGAAGTTAGAATTGAGTGATCTTGGGCTCGTTGGATTTATCTTGTCGAGACGCTCGACTCAAGTATAGACTTGCTAGTGTCGAAAACTAATTTACCTTTCAAATGTGCTTAGAAATCTTTTAAGGGTGGTTTAATAACTTGATCTGAGCTTGATTTGACACGGATTGGACCAATTTGTATATCATTAGGTCAGTCTCATCGAGTCGGTCAGTTTGACTATAAGTTTGCTGAAATCGGAGCTCTGGATAAATTTTTATCATGATTTGAACTTTTCTTGCTCCAAATATCATCTCGGGATCCGTGTCATGTCTCGACATTCATGTCAGATGATGAAAATTTGTGGTGGTGTAACACTTTTGAATGATCTTAGTTCCTTAGAACTGTTACTCACTTGATTTTAGTGTTACGATGATTTCCAATGTTTTCCTATAATTCAACCATATTTTTTAATATTTTGCATTTTAATTTTTTAATTCTATGAATGACATCTGGATGGGATTATGGTTCTTTATTCATGGAAGGTGTATATGTTTATGTTATTATGATTTTATTTTGAATGTTATGATGTTTTCATGTTGATGTTCACAATAATTCAACTATACATTTTAATATTTTGATACTTTTTCATTATATTAATTATATTTGAATATGATTATAGTGTTCTTTTAGCATGCATTATAATTCATCTTATTAATTGTATAGGTGGGAATTATAATGGTTTATTTCAACACTTATTATTTTCCTTCATTCTAAGTTAGAAATTATGTCATTGTGGTAGGTTGGATTGTGTTGCTACTTGTAACTTGTTTTCATTTTTTCAACGTTAAGTTGGAGATTGAATTGTGTTACTTCATCTGTTTTGGCTGGAGAATTCAGTTCATATTCAACATTTTTTAGATTAAGTTTTCATTAAAATTTTGGATTATGATGTTGTAGTTAACATTGATCTTCTTTTGATAAATGCTGTTGAAATGAAAATATTTTGTTACTATTTTAGAACATGACATAAGACTCCATGACATAACATGAAGCTGCAGGACATAACATAAAACTGCAGGACATAACATGAAGCTGCAGGACATGACATAAAATTGTTGGACAAGACATGAAGTAGTTATACATAACATAATGCTATTGAAAATGACATAAAGTTGTTGAATATGACTTAACATTACGTACCATTACACACATAATTTTATATCAATATAAAAGAACATCATAGAGCTAATAAATATGGGTCAAATGTGGAAATGACTCTCTTCTCACGGGCTGCTCCTCTCTCTTTCTTTCCCCCTATTCTGCTTAATGCTAGTAGGATTTAAGCATAACACACATACATTATATAACCATATGTTGTAAAAGAATTCAACATATAATATATATATATATATATATATATATATATATATATATATATATATATATATATATATATATATATATATATATATATATATATAT
>NEWO01000067.1:1938868-1957580 GCA_003013225.1 Phalaenopsis aphrodite
AGATTTAGCACGAACTTTTTTTTGTTCTTCAGGTTTCCTCGGGATAAAAGAAGAGAAGTGCAAGCAGTAGTTCCTTGCAGCAAAAGAAAGAAGAAAGAATAAGAAGATTGTTCTCCCTTGGTTTCTTCTTAATGGCTTGTGACAGAAGAGAAATTGTGTTTATTTCTCTTAAAGTTTATCTTCTTCGGTGTATCTAGGTGTAGGGAGAGAAGAAGAGAGAACAACAAAGTGAGAGATTCTTCTTGTAAGTCGAGACAATCGATTGATGTAAATTCCTAAAGTAGTAAAATCCTTTGCAACTCTGTGGACGTAGGCAATTTGCCGAACCACACAAATCTGTGTTACTGTTTTCTGGTGTGAATTTTCTCGTTGTATTTTTTGCTTTGTATCGATCGTTCTTTTATTATATATATCATAACAACCGGTATCAGAACCGTGTTTCAGATCTGAAGAAGAATGATAACTGCAGATGAAGTGAAGGTTTTGGGGATTGAGAAATTTGATTACATAGATTTTGGTTATCGGAGAATGCAGATAGAGGACTACCACTATGGGAAGAAACTTCATCTTCCGTTATTGGGGAAAAGACCTAAAAGTATGGATGGGGTTGAATAAAATCTATTGGATCAACTAGTTCTGAGGTTATTCGATTGACCTTATCGAGGTCTGTTGCACACAACGTCGTCAAGGAGAGGGCAACTACAAATCTCATGGCACTTATCATGTATGTATGAAAAGCCATTAGCGAATAACAATGTGTACTTAATGAAGAAGTTATTCAATTTAAAGATGTCGGAAGATGTTTCTGTTGTTCAACATTTGAATGATTTCAATATTATCACAAATCAATTGTCGTCTTTTGAAATTGATTTTGATGATGAAATATGTACGCTGATATTGTTGGTATCATTGTCAAATAGTTGGAAAACCATGAGGATAGCAGTTAGCAATTCTGCAGATAAATCTAAACCGAAATATGAAGATTTTTGTGATTTAATTTTGGTTGAGGAGGTGCGAAAAGATTTTGGCAAGTTCTCAGGTTCGAGTTCGGCACTGAATGTTAATTTCAGAGGCTGATGACAGGATAAAAACTCAAATAGAGAGAGATCAAAATCAAAGTCTAGTCAGCAGGTAACCTGTGACTAGCCACATAAAGAGAAATTGCAGGAATCCTAAGAAGATAGAGAATTATAGCGCAAATGTGATATCTGAAGAAGTACATGATACACTATTGCTTGCAGTTCATAGTTTTATTGATGATAGAAGTGAAGAGAATAGTGGGTCCAGGGCACGTATTCCTATTATTTCACAGAGAGATGGTGGAGAACCTCAAAACTATGAAGAAATCTTGCAAGATGAAAGTTCGAGTTAGTGGGAGCTGGCAGAACTTTGTTATGCTGGAGCCCGGTCTGATCGCTCCCACTTCCGTTCCCGCGAAGTTCCCGCTCCCGTCTCCCGCTCGGTCACAAACTGTTCCCGCGAACAGTCTGTTGCTTCGCGAAAAGTAGTGTCTCCCGCTGTGTCACATCAGTTTCCCCTTCCTGTTCGTGATAGAAGGGATCACATGGACGACTCTCCTTTAAGTTTCTAAGTCACGATCTTTTGTTCTTCTTTGGACTTTCACGAAAGAATGTAAGAGAAGTGCAAGCAGTAGTTCCTTGCAGCAGAAGAAAGAAGAAGAATATTGCTCTCTCTTGGCTTCTTCTTGATGGTTTTGTGGTAGAAGAGAAATTGAGTTTATTTCTCTTATAAGTTTATCTTCTTCGGCGTATCTAGGTGTAGAGCTTTTTCACTGTGTCTCAGTGTAAGGGAGAAGAACAGGGAGAAAAGAAAAGAGCAACTAAGTGAGAAATTCCTCTTGTAAGTGGAGACGATCGACCAGTGTATATCCCTCAAGTAGTAAAATCTTTTACAACTTTGTGGACGTAGGCAAATTTGTCGAAACACGTAAATCTGTGTATTCCGTTGTGTTACTGTTTTCTGGTTTTAATTTTCTCGTGTTATTTTTTGCTTCGTCGATCGTTCTTCTATTTTATTTCTATATAACACAACAATTCGTATCAGAGCTTTGTTCGGATCTGAAAAAGAATGATGGGTGCAGATAAAGTGAAGGTTTCAGGGATCGAGAAGTTTGATGACACATATTTTAGTTACTGGAGGATGTAGATAGAAAACTACCTCTCTAGAAAGAAATTTTATTTTTCGTTATTAAGGAAAAGATCTGAAAGGATGGATGAGGCTGAATAAAATTTGTTGGATCGACAAGTTCTGTGGTTTATTTGATTGACTCTATTGAGGTCCGTTGCACACAACATCATTAATGAAATGACGACTGCAGATCTCATAGCAGCCTTATCAGGTATGTATGAGAAACCATCGGTAAATAACAAGATATACTTGATGAAGAAGATATTTAATTTGAAGATGGCGGAAGTTGTTTTTGTTGCTTAACACCTGAATGATTTCAATACTATCACAAATCAATTGTGTCTGTTGAAATTGATTTTGATGATGAGATACTTGTGTTGATATTGTTGACATCATTGTTAAATAGTTGAGAAGACATGAGGATAGCAGTTAGCAGTTCTGCAAGTAAATCTAAACTGAAATGTGATGATATTCGTGATTTAATTTTGGCTGAGGAGGTGCGCAGGAAAGATTCTGGCGAGATCTCAGGTTCGAGTTCGACATTAAATGTTGATTTCAGAGGGAGATGACAGGACATGAACTCAAATAGAGAGATATCAAAATCAAAGTCTAATCAGCAGACAACCTGCTGAAATTATGGTAAGACTGACCACATAAAGAGGAACTGCAGAAATCCGAATAAAATTGTGAATGGTAGCTCAAATGTGGTATCTGAACAAGTACATGATGTGCTGTTACTGGCAGTTCATAGTTTTGTTGATGATGGAAGTGAAGATGAGAGTGTGTCCGGGGCACCCATTCCTATTGTTTCACAGATAGATGGTGAAGAACCATAAATCTATGAAGAAATCTTGCAAGATAAAAATTCAAGCAAGTGGGACCAGACAGAACTTCCACCCGGAAAGAAGACATTACACAACAAGTGGATGTACTGGGTTAAGATTAAGCGTGATGACAGTAAGAGGTACAATGCTAGACTTGTTGAAAAAGGCTTTCAGCGGTGGCAGGATATTGCTCATGCAGTGGGAGTTGTAACCAGAGACAAGAGTAATCTAGGAAATAGCTTGGAGGTGCAAAGCTATGTTGACCCTGCTGATATGTTGACTGAGGGTGTTACTCTTGAGAAACTGAAGTTGTGCACAACTTCAATTGGTCTTTTGGTGTGAAGACAAGGGTTTTAAGTTGCAGAGGTAGAGGATTCACTTTTGAAAAAAAGGGTGATGCTGCTAGTGGAGGATATCAGTTTGACGAAGAAGACTTTGTAGTCTGTGTATTGGTCTCCAAATGGGAGATTTGTTATGTTGGAGCCCAATCTGACCTCTCCCGCTTCTGCTCCCCCTGATCGCGAACTGTTCCCGCGAAGTTCCTGCTCCCATCTCCCGCTTGGTCGCAAAATTTTCCTGCGAACAGTTCGTTGCTTCGCGAAGAGTCGCGTCTCCTGCTCTGTCGCGATAGTTCCCCCTTCTTGTTCATGATAAAATGCATCGCACACACGACTCTCCTTTAAGTTTCTAAGTCACGATCTTGTGTTCTTTTTCGGACTTCCACGGGAGAATGGAAGAGAATTACAAGCAGTAGTTCCTTACAGCAGAAGGAAGAAGAAAGAAGAAGAAGACTGTTTTTCCTTGGCTTCTTCTTGGTGGTTTGTGGCAGAAGAGAAATTGGATTTATTTCTCTTATAAGTTTATCTTATTCGATATATTTTGGTGTAGAGCTTCTTCGGTGTATCTCGGTGTAGAGAGAGAAGAACAGAGAGAGAAGAAGAGAGAGCAACGAAGTGAGAGATTTCTCTTGTAAGTTGAGACGATCGACTGGTGTGTTTTACTCAAGTAGTAAAATTCTCTGCACCTCTGTGGACGTAGGCAAATTTGCCGAACCACGTAAATCTGTGTGTTCCGCTGTGTTACTGTTTTCTGGTGTGAATTTTCTCATGTTATTTTTTGCTTCGTCAATCGTTCTTCCATTTTATTTTTATATGTCACAATAAACTTCCACCAGAGAAAAAGACATTACACAACAAGTGGGTGTACCGAGTGAAGATTGAGTGTGATGACAGTAAGAGGTACAAGACTAAACTTGTTGAAAAAAGCTTTCACCAGAGGCAGGATATTGCCCAGTTAATGAGAGTTGTAAGCAGAGACAAGAATAACCCAGGAAACAGTTTGTAGGTGCAAAGCTATATTGACCCTGCTGATATGTTGATTGAAGGTGTTCTTCTTGAGAAATTGAAGTTGTGCACAGCTTCAGTTGGTCTTCTGGTGTGAATACAGGGCTTTGAGTTGCACAAGTAGAGGATAACAAGTTTGAAGAAAAGAGTGACGCTGCCAGTGGAGGATATCAGTTCGAGGAAGAAGACGTTGTAGCATGTGTATCGATCTCCAAATGGGAGATATGTTAGCTGGAGCCCGATTTCGCTCCCGGCTCCTGCTCCCGATCGCGAAACATCGCGACCCTAGCTCTCGCTCCCACCTCTTCCTCTGTCGCTAATTGTTCCCGCCTACGCCCGTTCCTGCCTTCTCTGTTTTGTGTAGCAAGCATTCCTTCGCTCGTTATAAGTCGCAAGCAGACAGCAGTTTCGCGTGGGGCGTGGGGCGTGTGGTTCGAGCGTGAGGAGTATCGCTCTCCAAGGCTTCTTCTTCTGCGGTTTTTGGCGTTGGCTCGCGATAGAAGGAAGAAGAAGGTATCACATGCCTCTACTTCAGATTTAGCACAACATTTTTTGTCCTTCTTCAGGCTTCCTCGAGATAGAGGAAGAGAAGTGCAAACAATAGTTCCTTGCAGCATAAGGGAGAAGAAAGAAGAAGATGATTGTTCTCTCTTGGCTTCTTCTTAGTGGCAGAAGAGAAATTGAGTTTATTTATCTTGTAAGTTTATCTTCTTCAGTGTATCTCGGTGTAGGAAGAGAAGAAGAAAGAGCAGTGAAGTTAGAGATTCCCCTTATAAGTCAAGACGATCGACTGATGTAAATTCTTCAAGTAGTAAAATCCTCTGCAATTCCGTGGACGTAGACAATTTGTCGAACCATATAAATCTGTGTTCCACTATGTTACTGTTTTCTGGTGTGAATTTTCTTGTTCTATTTTTCGCTTCATGTCGATAGTTCTTTTATTATATATATATATATATATATATATATCACAACAGTTAATACGTAAACATCAATAAAATATAAATAAACAGATATAAATTCAAGATCTAATTCATAAGAAAGTCAAATTTTAACATCAAACTCCAAGACTATGTGAGAAGCAGATGGTTCTAGGGATTCTAGCAAGCAAAGTATACACAAACAAACTAAAATGTAAAGAAAATATTTTAGGTTGCCTCCCCATAAGCCCTTAATTTAACATTTTCAGGCTGACTCAAACACACATCCATCATAAAATAAGCAAACATACAATTAAATTACAAGATAGCATTTGGGCTACCACTCAAGTAACGCTTGGTTTTATGTCTTTAGCGAGACAAGGTCAAATCTAGTCTTAAGAATTTTCTCCATGATCAATTATCTAGTTTAATAATCTTTGATCTATCGCTAATGTTTTAAATAGCCTGGAGATTCTCCCATTGCATTTTGTTTTGATCTCATATTTTCCTCTTTTTGAAATATTAATTTTTTTTTTCAAATTCTCATTTAAAATATTTTACAACCTTTCTATTTTCAATCTAAAAAATTGGTCAGGAATATAAATAGGGGTGGTATAAGATCATGAATATGTAATATCATTTCCTTATTTTATGCTCTACTAGTCAACTCATATTTTTATAAATTTTTGTTCGTCTTACCAGTTGCAAAATAAGGTTGATTGAAAATAATTGGGATTTCTACATCTTCTTTCGTATCAAACAAAATAAAACCAATTGGAATGTTAACAACTTTCTGCTGTTAGGCTGTCGAATATCGATAATCGGCGAATATTGATTCGAATTTTGGCTCTATTCTTGTTTGCCAATATAATTAAACCAACCCTTTCACAAGTAAATTTCTTTAACATTTTTTTTCCCAGTGTAAGACCACTGATCCACCTAAGTATTCTCGTTTCAATAACTCTTACTAGATTACTTGCACATCTCTATACATATTTTGAGACAGAAAAAACTTCATATGATGTGAGAGTATTCACTTCATCATCCAATGAAAAATATAATTTTCATTGTCAAAATGGAACTTCACTTCCAACATTATGTTCAAGACAATGATATAAGTAAATGTTATATGGTGTAACAATTTCTAACTCATAATAATTACATCATTGTGTAAATTTCTACAATATAACAATTTTTGACTCGCAACAATATCTTGAACATAATGTTTGAAATGAATTTTCATTTTGGCAATGAAAATTATCTTTTTCATTGGAGGATGAAGTGAACCTCTTACATCATATAAAATATTTCATTCTTATTCATATTTTATTACGTTCCGTTGTTTATAGAAACAAGGTTCAACCGATTAATGATTTTTGACATCTCTCACATCATTAGGATGTTAAACTTTTCGATTTCGAGCCGAGCTAGGGTCGGTTCGATAGAAATTTGATTTAAAATTTTGGCTTATAGCTCGGCTTGTTTATTTTGATCCGAGCTTGATGTAAGATCCAAAATTCAAATTAATTTTCGAGCAATTGTCATTGTTCGAGCTAAATTCACAGCCCTACCCTACGTACCACCTAATTTCTACATACCACAAAAAAAATTATACCAAATCTGAATTTAGGGCCTACTTGGCAATGAATTTAGACTAGGATTTAAGCTGGATTTAGGTAAAATAGAATCCCATATTTCGTAAATCTGAAATTCACGGATTGGCCTGTAAATCTTGAATTTAGTAAATCCTACAAACCGATGGGTTTACTGGATTTAACTGTCTGCTGCTCGCCCCGCGCGAAGAATACCTTGTATTATTGGAAGCACTCGGCTGCTGCCAATCAGGCTCCATATAAAGCACAGTCATGCTAGGATGTGGCGTAAAAATGCCATTTATTGCGTAGATATGCAAGGCACTTGTCTATTTCCTTAAGACCTGTAACCTGCAAATAATATTAAAAAAATCTCGAAAAAGCATAAATATGATACAAATAGTGAAAATACTGTACGAAAACACAAAAAAAATATTACACACTTTACACACATCATCATATCATTGCTTTATTTGTGCTGATTCATCGGATTCTTTATGACTTCATAACTTGCGCTATCAAAAACTGAGGTATACTTAACTTTCACATTTACACAAATAGCACTCAAATCTGAAATATCACGTAAAAAATAGTACTATTACCATTTTTTAAAAGTTATATATACCTTTTTGTGCATAGGTTTAAAGAACCAAACTGCTATGTATGTGAATATAGAAATTCAGGCGTGAAATATGTAAATACATAAGAATTGTGCACTATGTAGGTAAATTTTCCTTATTTTTAATGGAGGTTTCATTACTACTGTTAAAACATCTTTGCAGGGGTTTCATGTTAGTGCCCCACCATTCCATGGTTCTCTTGATGAAGTCAACCAAACTATTGATCCAGCAACCAATTTAACTTCATGTGACATTCCCCATAAGGCTGTATTTAGCGCTTATTCTGCTGAGGGTGATATTAATTCTTATAGAAATTCAGAAAGCCAAAATGCCAACCGGGATATTAGGTCAGTTTACTGTGTACTGTAATAAAAATGTTGGTGAATTTACATACATACTACTCAATTCATATGTATTTACATGTCTAACCCCTAAACTTTGATTTTTCATATATGACACCTTACCTATGAATGAAAAGTTGTTTTTCACCTTTTCATACCTAAAAAAGTGGTACTTTTGATGAAAACAATGTTTAGATGTTAGATATGTTAATATGTATGAATTGGGCAGTATGCATGTAAATGCCCCAAGGTCATTACCAACCAAGTATTGTCATTCATGCAGTTTATTCTCTTTGTTCTGGCTTGCAGGTCCCCTACAGTTGATATTGAGACTTCAGCACCTTCCAAGATTTTGGCATTAAAAGTTCCCACTTTTCATGCATGGTAAGTGCTAATGTTACAATTGTTTTCAGAACTAAAAATTGTCTTCAGAATTTTGTTTGGAGGCATTTACATGCATAGCACACAATTCTTAAGTATTTACACATCTCACACCTTAACTTTCATATTTGCACCCGTAGCACTCAAATTTTTAATATCATCTCTTTTTAAATGTGAAATATACCTTTTCCTGCATAGGTTTAAAGCACCAAGTGCTATGTATGTAAATATGAAGGTTGATGTGAGTTATTTTAATACATAAGAATTGCTTGCTATGTATGTAAATTTCCCTTTTTTGTTTATTAAGCTAATTCTATTTTGTGGCACTGCTGGTTCAGTGAAAAAGGGCCTTGGTATTCTGTAATTGCATATGATGCATGTGTTCGTCTCTGCCTTCACGCATGGGCACAGGGTTGCATGGACGCTCCAATATTCTTGGAAAATGAATGTTTGTTGTTGCGAAATTCTTTTGGGTGAGCTATTATTATTCAGTTTAGTAACGTTATTGCTGAAAATAATAAAAAGTCTATCTTCAAGTGAAAATGTGATTAAGTTATGTGCTTGAATTTATAAAATTTAATTAGATATGACTGAATATTGCACATTCTAGAATTTTACATGAACAGTGTATTTATGGTTCCCTGCACACACACACATTCATACATATACATATTATCTTTGCCAACATATTTTGGGCTTGTTTTAGGAAGATTTTCCTCCAATTATGCATGCTAATAGTTTTCTTGTCCTGTTTAGTTCTAATTGTCCATGCATGATGTTCTTGAAACTGTTGACCATCTCTTACATTCCTTCTTGTACTTGGTGTTCACGTTATCTTTATGGGGTATTTACATACATACCACCAAATTCTTATGTTTTGGCATATCAAAAAGCTAAACTTTGCCTTTTTATATTTATATCACCCAAATCTTTCATATCACATCAAACAACCACTATTTAAGCTTTTAAAAACTAAAATGCATGACCTTTTCATGCATAGGTAAGGTTACATATGTAAAAATTGAAATCTTGGGGATCGATATGTAAATACATAGGAATTGAGTGGCATGCTACTAAATCTTTCTATCTTTATTTGCCTTCTATCTTGTTAAGCTGATCACAATTTTTAACTGGAATCATTTCTTGTCCATGCCTATTTTTCTTCCTAGTAAATGGGAAATTCAAGGATGAGCTCAGCAATCATCATAGTTTTACCGTTTTGGGTTGGTAATAATTTTTTTCCTAAAACATTTTCCAGATAGTTTATGCATAATCTGTTTTTATCCTATCACCATAGTTATTTTAACATCATGAAAAGTAGATGCCAAAGTTCTTTCCTCATAATGACTGACTGCTCCATTAATTGAGAGTTTCAAATAATATGAGAATTTCTTTGGCGCAAAGGCGCAGAACTACAATATAAAAAAGAAGAAGAGTAGCAAAAGTATTGGTTAATGCGTGGTTAAAGTATTTAAACATCTCATGAAATGTTGCCTACAGTGTTATATATTAACGTTTAATTTTCAGTAAAAATATGCGGACTTTAACTGATTTAGTTTGATTCACAGTTCTATGCGAAGAGAAAACAAGAAAAGGAAAGTTATATATCGGTTGTCCTCTTTTGGAAAAGCCTTCATATGTATTTTATTTGTGAATGGTTATTATACCATATTGTTTTTATTTTTTTAAGTTACGTGTTGCTAGTGTTCATATGTTTCATCTATTTTATATAAATTTGTTTCCTAAAGTGCACAAAATCATGCAGTTTACAGCAGATAATGTTGCAATCCCAAGAGGAGCTCTTGGAAAAGCGTTCTTCAGAACCTCTCGAAGGAACCATGTTACAAAAAAGAGCATTTGGAAAGTTGAAAGTTCAAGGCACAAACTTTCTTCCCTTAATCTCTATATGTTGTTTTCAACTTCTTCCCTGCATCGTTAAACAATGCTTCTGCTTTCAAAAATCACCATTAACATGGCTCTCACTGCTCCAGTCATCATTCTTTGTTGCAGTCCAAAGGGTCAAAATGTCGTTAAGGAGACCAATATTAAAACAGTGTTTATTCAAGGATCAAAAGTCAAACTTCCAGTCAACTGTATCATCGAGATTGGCTTCTCTACGGGGGGTTAAAGTATTACCAAGTATACCTGCCAATATTTCTTATATGCAAGGTAGCACACAATACATGAAGCAGGTTTCTGCGCTCCTCAAAACTCAAGTTAATTCTCTCAATGCTTGTACCTGTGCAGTTCCACGAGGTACATCGTGATTTTAGATTCACTTTGTTTTTCTTGTGCAAGATTTACATACATACCACAAAATTCATATCTATTTACATATCAAATACATAAACTTCAATTATTACATATCACCTTACCTATGCATGAAAAGCTATTTCACTTCTTTAAAATTGAAATGGCGGTAAATTTGATGTGATATGAAAATTTTATGTGATATAAATGTAAAATTAAAATTTAGGTGTTAGATATGTAAATACATAGGAATTGGGTGGTTTGTATGTAAATGCCCCTTTTCCTTTTTGGTGTAATCGTGCACTGCTTTCTTATTGTAGTAGAAGAATCATATTTTTGCCATTTGAGATTGAAAAGCTTAGCTGAAGAGAACATGACCAGGATGCAAGTTGGTTCTGGTGAAAAACATGTTTTGTATGTTTCATTTTTCATATATTAATTTACATTAATCATTTAGTGTTGGTTTACAGAAATCAACCTTTTTTTGATATGCTAACAACTTAATATTTATTTCAGTTTCCCTGCTAGTATGGGAGATGATCTAATTGTTGAAGTTCATGATTCCAAAGGAAAGATTCTCGGTCAGGTTGTTATTCGTTTGGCAGATATTGTGGGTGATCCGGTATGGTATTCTGCTGCCGTTTTAAGTTGGGGCATTTACATACATACCGCCCAATTCCTATATTTTTTACATATCTAACACTTACCATTACTTTTTATATTTATAACTCCCAATCTTTCATATCACATCAAAAATAACATCATTTTAACTTTTAAAATGTAAAATCCACTTTTTCATGCATAGATAAGGTGGTATGGTATGTATGTAAAAATTGAAGCTTAGGTGTTAGATATATAAATGAATAGGATTTGAGTGGAATGTAAGTAAATCTTCTTTTTAAATTTGATGGCATATTATTGTGCTTGTAACTTATGGCACTTATTCTTCAGAGTGAGAAAGTTCGTTGGTGGTCTATTTATCGGGAACCGGAAAATGAATGTGTGGGACAAATTCAGCTTTATGTAAAATACTCGACTGCTACAGATGAAAGCAATCCTCTAAGGGTATATTTGCATTAGTTTTTGTATTTACCATAGAGGTTCATTGTGCAAATAATATTCTGTCAGAACAGTTAGGGAAGGATTAAGTTTCTATTTAAGTCTCATTTAGTCAATTTTTTTGTGAAATAATTTTTGCCCTCTTGCAGTGTGGATCTGTCGCAGAAACTGTGGCATATGACATTTTGTTGGAAGTTGCAATGAAAGTTCAAAATTTCCACCAACGCAGTTTGCTATTGCATGGACCCTGGAAATGGTTACTAGCAGAATTTGCTTCCTATTATGGTGTTTCAGATGAATACTCAAGGCTAAGGTATTAAGGGAGTGCTCCAGTTACTTTCCTTTGCTGGTCTTCCTCATTTCTGTTTGGGGAATTTGCATACATACCACCCAATTCCTATTTATTTACATATCTAACACATATACTTCACCTTTTTACATTTATACCACTCAAATCTTTCACATCACTTCAAAAATGCCACCAGTTTAACTTAAAAAAGGTGAAATACACCTTGTTATGTATAAGTAAGGTGGCATCTTTGTAAAAATTGAAGTTTAGGTGTTAGATATGTAAATGCATAGGAATTGAGTGGTATTTATGCAAATCTTCCTTTCTGTTCTTACATAAGGATCTTAAAAACGTCTGCAGATATCTTTCTTACATCTTGGATGTAGCAACCCCCACAGCATATTGCCTAACATTGGTGCATGATCTTCTTGCACCTGTACTTCTGAGGACTGGCAATGAAAGAACTTTGAGTCATCAAGAGGTACACAAACCTGTCTTATAGTTCCACTCTCTCTCTCTCTCTTCAGTTACTTATATATAGTTATAGATTCTTGCTGTCTTTATTTATATATGTGTGGCCCAGAACATTATATTTCAGAATCAAAGTATCATGCCACTGGGGCCTTTTGCAAAGGCAGATTGGAGATTTCTGTTGAGATTTTCACCAAGTGGGTTTTTTTATTGTTAAATTCATAAACCTTGGGTTCTGGCAGAATCAGAACTAAAGGAGAGGGTTGGAGAAATTAAAAATTAAGGCGTAGATAGTATTTAATTTAAAGCTTTCTTCTCCACAAAAAAGTTTAAAACTATTATAAATATTATTATTAAATTAAAAGTACAGCTAATGTTAAATTATTATTAAGTATTTAAGTTTAAGGGGCACAATTTTCAATGTATTATATATATTAAAGAATTTAATCAAAATCTAGGGGTGGTGAGCACCTCCTCCATTCACTCCCTGGTGCCACCACTGCTTGGAGTCAGAAAAGGGCTTCCAAAGAAGGAGGATTCAATCTACAATATAGGATTACACGTAGAGGAATTATCAAAGTTGCATATTTGGTATCTAGGTTCCATAGGGTCTTCTCACATTAGCTTTTTATACTTGTTACTTTTTGTTTATAAGCTTGTCTCATTTTAGAATTCATTCTTTTGTTCAAAACACTAAAATGTTTCTTTCAAGTTCAAGAATTACTTGTGATGATCCACTAATATTGTCCTTCTTTCATTAATTCACATTGTATTTTTGTCCCACATAATAAATACTCTCATAATTTAAGTTGACTGAGAGAGTTGGATAAAGCTGGTGATGATAATGATTTTCCCTTGTTTATTTGATTTTTTTCTAGTTAATAATAACGTTTATTTTTCTGTTAATTAATGCATCAGAATCGTATCCTTGGAGCAATTGAGGAGCAAATTGATATAGTTTTAGCTTTGGTTTTTGAAAACTACAAGGCACTGGATGAGTCATTACCTTCAGGAATAGTTGAAGTGTTCCGACCTTCTACTAGCATACCAGCTGCAGCTTTGGTGCCTGCTGTAAATCTATACAAGCTTTTGCATGATATATTGTCTCCTGAGGCTCAACTAAAACTTTGCAGCTATTTCCAGGTTAATATTTTTATGAAAGTAATCTATTATAGTATTTTTTTTTGGGTTATCTGCAAAATTTTGGTATTGAAAATTATATATAAAAATGTTGATACCTTGTGCAGGTTGCTGCTAAGAAGATATCCAGGATGCAGCTATCTGAAACTGATGAATTAATTGCAAGTAGCATTGGAGGGATTTCTACAAGCAGTAATGGAGGTCCTATGATGGAAGCTGTAACTCTTACTACTGCTTATGAGAAGATGAAAAATTTATGCTTAAATATAAGAAATGAAATATTTATTGATATTGGAATTGATGATCAGCATTTACTCCCAAGGTTAGTTTTTTCTCAAACTCATTAACTCTAGAGACATGTCATGTTTGCTTCTTTTTATCTACTGATTTTTTCTATTCTTTATATGTATTTGTCACTAACACATCACTTTTGAAAATTTTCCTCTATGATGGAAAGAGCATACTGACCTCAGTTATTCAAAATGTCTTATCTGAATTTATCATCACTTGCGTTATGAGAAGTGTTAAAATGCCCCCCTAATTTTATACAAGGGGTCATTTTAGTAAATAGTCTATAAAAGTGTCAATTTAGTCCTCAGACTCTTTTATGGGGGCTAAAATAGTCCTCGGGAACTATTTCAGCACATATTAAAAGAGTCCTAGACTAATTTGACACTTTCATATACTCTAGAATTAAAATGATACCATGTAAATAATCAAGAGACTATTTGGCACTTTACTCCTTATGTTATCAACCATGATGTCAACTATTTGTTGCTGCTTCATTAGTCACTTGAGTTGGCCTCAAATGTGGTATATGTGGCCAATGTATCTCTTTGTTCATTTATTCTGCATTAAAATTTTATCCATACCCACGCATTGTTTGGACAATGTGTGCTAAGTGCCCATTGTCAAAAAGAACTTTTTAACACCTCTATCTGAATCTAAGGAACTAATTGAGGTTTATCCATTTAGAAAGTTGGTTTTTAGTTTGTATAGGCTATTTTCTCTACCAAACAGTAGTTATTTCTACCATCACTTTAGCTGTTAGGTGCTTAGAACATGAGCAGATTATTTGATGCCTGGTATTTCTTTTATATTTTTTGACAAAAAATTTTTTCTATCATGAAACCCTAGCCAGAATGAGAATGAGTAATGAAGTATAAAGAAAAATGTTTGCAGCTGAAATCTTTTTGCATTGTCCTCTTGAAAGTTTAGTGTGTTATGCTCCTTTATATAGTGTAGTGAGAAACGTGTCAAAGTAGGCCCCTCACTCTTTATAAGAGATCATTTTAGTCTCAAAATCTATAAAAGTGTCAATTTAGTCCTCAGACTCTTTTAATATGGGCTCAAATAGTCCCAATGGAGATTATTTCAGCCTCAATTTAAAAAGTTGGATTAATTTGACGCTTTACATATACTGAGATTAAAATGATCTCATGTTATAAGTCACGAGATTATTTTGACACTCTACTCATAGTGACATCCTTTTAAAAGTTTCAAGTTAACCCTCTTATGATTGTCCTGCTGCTCTTTAGACAAATAGTTGTCTTTTATATTTTAGGCATATTACTACTCAGCTTTCTGTATAATTTGATGAATTTGAATAAAGCCCTATACATGCGCTGCTGATCGTGATGTGTGCAGCTCACTCAAGAAACCTGTTTTAATTAATTCATCGATCGAGAGAGAATTTACTAACATTTATCCTCTGTTTACCAGTTTCAGTTGGCGTTTTATATCATAATGCCACATCTAATTAAGCTTATCTTTTTTTCTTTTTTAGTTTTGTAGAACTGAAGAATATATCAGCTTCAATTTACAGCGTGGAACTTTGTAATCGATTACGTGAATTCCTTATTGCATTTCCTCCCACTAGCCCTTCACCACATGTGGTTGATCTCATCATTGCTGCAGCTGATATTCAGAAGGATCTCCTTCACTGGAATATATGGTAATTGTGATGATAACGTGTAATTTGCTGCATGTTCCGTTTTAAGCATCCCTAAGCCACAGCCCTGCAATGCTTACTTTTTGAATTTTTTTGCAGTAATGTAAAGGGCGGTGTTGATGCGAAAGAGCTCTTTCACCTGTACATTATAATCTGGATTCAAGATAAACACTTGCAGCTGTTGGAGACATGCAATCAAGACAAGGTTTTTATTTATTTTGTGAAAACTTACTTAAGGATGGTATTAAGGAAACAACCTTTTTGTCATTTTTTTCCTCCTTTTGGGTTTAAATATAGATTTTAAACATTTCTATATTTCTTACTCTTCTTATCGCCTAAATGATCAACATTTTTTTAGCCATGATCTGCTTTATCATTAATGTGTTTGAAGATTTGGATAGATACCACTTAATTCCTATGTATTTACATACCTAAACTTTAATTTTTTACATATATGCCCCCTTACCTATGCATGAAAATGTGTATTTCACTTTTAAAATAAAACAATGGTATTTTTAATGTAGTATGAAAAACTTGGGTGGCATAATTTTAAAAGGTAAAGTTTAGATATTAGACATGTAAACACATAGGCATTGAGTGGTATCTATGTCAATATCCCTAATGTTTTACCTTGTTTTGACTCCTGAAACTTTTGTTTCTGTGCCAATATGTGTTGCCAGGCAAAGTGGTCTGCCATTAGAACGCCCCATTTGTCCAACCCTTTCGTTGACGACATGTATGACCTACTGAGGAGTACTCTCAACGAGTATGATGTTATCATTCGTCGCTGGCCAGAGTACAATTCGCTTCTCGAAAATGTGTGAAACTATGATTCATTGCTTAATAAATAATCTTTTCTTCTTCATTGCATTTTATCTTGCTTTCAATGCATTCTTATGGATTACTTCTCCATTTTGCCTTCAAAAAAAATTTAAAGGTAATTGCAAATGTTGAGAAATCAATTATTGAGGCTTTAGAGAGGCAATATGCCAATGTTTTAGCTCCGTTGAAGCACGCTCTGACACCCAAGAAATTTGGACTCAAATATGTGCAAAAACTAGCTAAATGCAGTAATTTGCGCCCTTATGCCGTACCCGATGAGGTGAGCCTTCTTTCTCCTTTCTTGTTTTTCCCAACTTCATTATGCTCTATTTAAAATGTGCAAATTGTCAAAATCATCTTTTAATTATTTACATTGTGTCATTGTAGTCGCAAAGTCTATAAATATGTGGAATTAATTTCCAGATTCTTTTATTATAGGTTAAGTTGTCTTCATGGAGGACTATTTTAGCCCACATTAAAAGCATTTGGAAACTAAGGCTCTGTTTGGGGCAGCTTATCCGTTGCGGCGGCTCACTATTTGGAAATTGAGTTTGAGCAGTTTATCCAAAAACGCAAATGATTTTTTACACTAAACGTGGAACGCGAGTCGCACCCCGCGGTCCGCGTTTTTAGATAAGCGGTTCATCTGGATAAGCACAGGCTGCCTCAAACTCACCCTAAATTGACATTTTTACAGACTGCGAATAAAATGACCCCCCACACCCCCTACAACCATTCTAACTCTTTTCTCTATGTAAAATATTTATATTTTCATCAGCTTGGAGTTTTAATGAATAGTATCAAAAGATTACTTGATGTTTTGCGGCCGACGGTAGAAACGAAATTTAATTCTTGGGCTTCTTATCTGCTTGATGGAGTAAATAATTCTATTGGGGAACGCCTTAGTGAAGTCACAGTGACACTTAGAGCCAAATTCCGAAACTACTTGCAAGCAATTGCAGAGAAGCTTGTGGAGAATGTGAGTACATTATGAAAATGAATACCATTTTACATTTTAACAAAGATTTTAGGCAATGTAATTTTACATTATTGGATCACAGATTCGTTCACGACGTGCCACGAGATTGAAGACGATTATCCGAGATTCGAAGGATTTCATGGCTGAATCTGATATCAGGAACAGGATGCAACCACTTAAGGATGAACTTCTAAAGATGATAAAACGCCTTCATGCAATTTTTGAGATGCGGGTCTTCGTGCTATTATGTCGTTGCTTCTGGGATAGGATGGGACAGGTATCTTATTCAAAGATTTATACATACCATTCAATTCTTACGTATTTACATATTTATCATCTAAACATCAATTTTTACACATGTCACCTTATCTATGCATGAAAAGGTTCATTTCTTATTGAAAGTTAAAAATTGTTTTTTTTTTTTAATTTTATGTGATATGAATGATTTAGATAATAGATGTGTAAACACATAGGAATTGGGTGGTTAAGTAGTCTTCATACTAATTACTAATAGTTTAACATTTGAATTGTTTCAGGATGTTCTAACTTTCCTAGAAAATAAGAAGAACAGAATTTGGTATGGAAGTGCAAGAGTCGCAGTTTCTGTAAGTTCTCTCATTTTGCCTCAAAACTAGCCTTTGAATTACTCATTTTACTCGGGTTATGAAAATTGGATCAGAAGAAGAATGAGAGGTTCAAGATTCAGAAGTTCAATTGTGTGATTAAATTGGATGGTGTAATAAATATTTTAATTATTTTAATATAATTGAATTGATATAAATCTTATTTTTATTAATTCAATAAATAATATTTTAATTTAATACACTTCATTTCTTTAAAACTTTAGTATAATATTTAAAATAAAAACTTTGAAACAAGACGTTTCCTCAATCATATTTGATCAAAATTAAAATGTTAAGATTTAAAAAATATCTAAACCCTGATTCTTCAAAAACATGATTGGTTCGTAGTTCAATATGATTTTTGACCAGTTCAACACCGATTCTGTGTTGAGACAATCTTGAGCTTGAAACGAACCAATCTAACAACTCGTTCACAGTTGAACTAGTTAAGCCGTCTGTCCAGTCCAATTTTTAAAACCGTACATTACACCGTACCTTAATGCTCGGTTTTTTTTTTTTTTAATTTAATAATTAGTATATAATGCAGATTTTGGATGAAACATTTGGATCACAAATGCAGCAATTGCTTGGAAATGCAGTGCAGAGAGAGTTGGAGCCTCCAAGTTCTATAATGCAAGTGCGTTCATTGCTCTGTAACTGTTTACCCAGTCATAAGAATTTCAATTTTAATTACTAGAACTTTCTTTTACCTGACTGCAAAAAATCTCCATTTGTTCCCTATTAGTGGCATTGTTTATTTATTTAGTTAGTTATCTGAAGATAGGTAGAAATTTTAGAAATATAGGCATTTGTCTTAGAGTTATGTAGCAAGGCTGGATTGGTTGGAACAGCCATCAAGGAGTCTGTACAGTTTAGTTGATTGGCTGCTTCTTGCTTGCCTATGGTTACAATTTATGTAAACAGAACGTTATATTTATTTAGATTTTTTTTTTTTTTTT
>NEWO01000067.1:1957614-1977485 GCA_003013225.1 Phalaenopsis aphrodite
ATATATATATATATATATATATATATATATATATATATATATATATATATATATATATATATAATACAAAGTAATCGAGTCTTTGTTTTTAATCGAAATTCTCAGTTAACTGTTCAATGAGATGAAGTAAAAAGGCTTCATTTGTCAAATTTGAGTAACAAACAGTGAAATATGTGATTGCTAGCTCTAACTTCAATATTTATCAACATCCATTTCACTGTGATAAATAGTTATGAGATTTAATAGGCAAATGAAGCATAAATATATATATAGAAAAAGGATTAATTACGAGAAAAAGGAAATTCAATTGGCATTTTCAATGATTTAGGGCATGTTTGAGGCAACTTATTTGATGCAGCAGCGTTTCGAAAACTCCTTACTTATTTAAGCAAACTGCATTTCCGCAGCTTATGCGTTTTAAAAATGCTGAAGATAGTCTGCACTAGATATCTAGGTGTTGTAACAGCTTTCTGACAGCGATTTGATTTTTTTTTAAAAAATAAAAATTTATAACAGTCACCTCATCTAACTTATCAACAGCTTATTTTTAATTAGCTTATCAACATATTATTCAATAAGCTGCATCTACCCCAAACAAATCCGACCCTTAATTACTTTAAATATTTAATTTTAAAAATTAAAAACATATTAAAATTTTATTTATTATTTTTATCTAACATTTTTTTACCTATGTTGCATGTTGAACATAAGAAAGAGAATTGCACAAAACACAATAAACGCACTACTAAAAAAATTTAGAAAATTAGTTACACATCAAGTTAATAATAAATGTTTCTAATAAAAAACCTAAACTTTTTCATATTTATATAACACCCGAATCATTATAATCAAATTAAAAATATAACTAATAATAATTTCCTTAAAATAAAACACTCCTTTCTACACATACACTTTAATGTTATTATGTCCCTAAAATATGATACAAGTAGACAAAAGTTTTAGCAGTAGATAGGCAAATATAAATCTCCAAGAAATAGATCTAAGCTAGTAGAAAACAGTGCAGTACCAACAACAACACCGTCATTGCTGGGTCTCAAGCCCATGATACGACAATCGACAGCCAACAGAAAATTTTGATCGAAAAAATCATGACATTAATGCTTTAAAATAAAAAGCAAAGCATGATGAATGAAATAGATAATCTATCAAAACTAATAATAATTAAGAATGATTAAAGATGCTTCGGTGAGTAAATGAGATTATTCAAAAAGATTATTTAGGAATTAAAGCTAAACACAAAGTCTTATGATTATCAAATAAATAGTTATAAACGGGCCACATAGGAATTAGACTGAGTAACATATCTAACCCAACGATAAGGATTGTAGGTCTTCGATTTCTTTGCTATCTGCAAATATCTCACCTGAAATGACACAAATTTCACCGCTGAGATGCATAAACAAATAAGAGAAAATATAAGATTCATGTAATATATGACAAGATTAAATTTTGGGGCGTTTACGTACGTACCACCCAATTCGTAACACCCACCAAGCTCTGGTTTTTTATATTCACACCATCCGTATCTAGGGGTGTAAACGAACCGGACACGAACGAACAGAGATTGTTTTCGTGTTCAGTTCGTTTGAAATTTAGTTTGTTTGAAATTGACCATGAAGTCACTGTTCGTGTTCGTCTCTTAACGAACGAGCCGAACACGAGCTGTTTGTAAACGACGAGCCAGTTTGACATCCCTAATATTAATATATATACATAATATATTACATTAAGTATATAACTTATATTATATAAATATATAATATCTATATTAGTATATTACTAATATAGTATATTAATATATTATTATTGTTAATTTATTATATATTATAATTTATAAAATTTAATATTTTTAAATATCATAATTTTTTATACATAATTATTTTATATTTCGAACAATAACGATTCATACACGAACAAACGCATCACTGTTCGTGTTTGGTTCGTTTAACTAACCGAATAAAAAAAAAATGTTCGCGTTCGTCTCGTTTACTTATCGAACGAATAGAACACGAACTCATTGACGAACCAAACACGAACTGTTCGCGAACAACGAGCTTTTTTGACAGCCCTATCCATATCAATCATATCAAATCTAAAATACCAATATTTTTTAGATATCTTAAAACAAATATGGCCCCGAGAAAGCTTTATATACATAACACTTAATTCGTACATATATGACACTTATGCATGAAAAGGTGTGGTTTGATTTTTAAAAGTTAAAATAGCGGTATGGTTTTATGTGATATGATAGATTTGAGTGATATGAATGTAAAAAGTAAAGTTGAGATATTAGACTTGTAAATACATAGGGATTGGCCGGTATTTATGTAAATTCCTTCATAGAATATGAACAGCAGAACTGTGTGATACTGGAACCAAATGCACATTCTAAGGACTGAAAACAAATTGTGAAAACCATTTGATAAAGTGTGAAGCTCATTCTAAGAACTGAAATATCTGCACTACATTTAGAAATTCAAGAGATAATTCTCTAAACTAAAGGATTAAAAAGGACCAAATGGAAGCAGGATTCATTTTATGAAATAGTCCCATTTATTTGAATATTGACAGTCATTTATGAAAATAAAGGTGAGCAATGGGAGACCAACAATTAGGACAATAGAACAAGGGAAGATTTACATATATAACATTCAATTCCTATGAATTTATATATCTAACACCTAAACTCATAAGATACATATAAAGCATCTCATTTATGCATGAATAGGCATATTCTGCTATTTAAAAGCTAAAATAATGATATTTTTTTTAAGGGAAAAGAAAGATTTGAGTAATATAAAGGTGAAGAAGTTAGATATGTAAATACAAAAGAATTGTGTGGTATATATATAAATTTCCCTAGAACAAAACGTAGAAGCAACTCACCTGAAGCTTAGATGCATTGTACATCGGTATGGTGAAATTCATACTGACAGGTCCTGCTTCCTTTGTCAGATTTCCTGTAATAGTGCAACAAATTACACTGTTGTCCCACCACAGAACCTACTGACGAATATAAAGTTGTTTAAAGAAGCCACTGAATCAAAAAATTCATACCATGTGACTCCTGAGAAAATGTAAGTTTTGCTCGTAATGTGTGTTCGGAGCCTCCAACAATCTAGAAAATTTTCAAATTGTTATAAAACACGATCAAAGAAGTAACAAGTTCTTACAGTAATATTGAAGTTTCAACTTAACTTGAGAATTTCTAATGAAAGCAAAAAACATAAAGGAGCATTTACATACATACCACGCAGTTCTTATGTAGTTACATTTCTAACATCTAAACATTCATATTTACATGCATACCACCCAAATCCTTAAACATCACGTCAAACTACCACCATCACTACCTTTTTAAAAGTGAAAATACACATTTTCATGCACAGATTTATGAAAATACGAATGTTATAACTTAGAGTGTAAATATCTAACTTAGGGTGTTAGATATGTAAATAAAAAAGAATTGCGTGGTATGTATTTGAATTTCCCAAAACATAACAACAATAACAATGCTATTTAAATAGCAATGTTATTTGGAATATTTATATATTGTCTTTCAAATGTAAATGCAATGTATTTTGATTAATGTTATCTTGCCATTTAAAATAATTAATGACAACGAATATATTTATTTATTTTTCTTACCATCTAAGCCATAAGTTTGTGGTAAACAAAATTTTATCTAATTAGCCCGCGAGTTAGATTGCTTCAATCTTGGTTATGAATGTTATGCGAATTACCTCAATGTGAAAGATAACAATAAACCAAATGCCTCTTATCCTAAATAACATCGCATTATGTGAAAGAAAACATTAAACCAAGCATAAATAACTAAAAGAAAAAAAAAAGACTGCACATGCATCAGAGTAAAATTATATTAAAATATTAAGGTGTATTTATATACAGGCCAGCCAATTGTAATGTTTTTACATATCTAACACTTAAACTTTACATTGATATCGCCCAAATCTTTTGTATCACATCAAAAATGTCATTATTTCAACTTTTAAAAAGTGAAATAAACCATTTAGGCTTCGTTTGAGAGAACAGTGCTCCTCCAGAACGCCAAAAGAATGCCTGCCATTGGTTTGGCCAATCGACTACTCCAGAAAAATAATTAAGAAAAAAACTTTCAAGGAACGGCAATCAAGACATGGGAGCTCCGTTCGCTGTTTCTGAGCACCGTTAGGCTGGTTTCGGAAAACAAAAGTTCTAAAATATCCTTTGGACTGACTTAGAAGAAGAACGGTGCTCCTCCTTTCTGCTCCTCAACTTCACAGGATACAGACGCAGAACTCAGAGGATCTGCTTCACCAGCAAGCCACCTCACCAATGCCATTGATCTTGTTTCCTAAGCTAGCATCGTCGTGATTCCTTCTCATGCAAGCAGCTCTCCGGCAACCTCCCATCCATTTCTCTCTTTCTTGACCACATAACAAACTACTCTTGGATAGACCCATACAGGGGATTGATTGCTTAGTCGGCAAGCAACACATCGATGTTGTTGATCATGTTTCCCAGGGCATACTGATACAACTTTTTGTTACTAAATCACATTGGTTCTATTGCACTAAAAGCTAGCTGTTTGAAGGCCAAAGGAGCTCTTGACTGCTCTCTTTTACTTGGATAGACTTTCATAGGCCAAAGGGGCACAAGATTGACAATCAGTGGCCTTCAGTTCCACTGCAAGTTGATATTTTTTGGGTTGCGAGCAGGTAGCTCTGATGAAAATGAAAAAAAAAAAAGGAAAAAAAAGGCGCAGTTCTCTATTTATTGGGCAAACCGAGAGAGAAATGGAAAGAGGGGGTGAGAGATGCGGCGGATGAGCAAGAGGAGAAAATGAAATTGTGAGGGACAGATTTGGATCGGTGTAAAACGAGAGAGAGAGAGAGAGAGAGAGGGTGGCAGAGAAATCAAGAGAGGGATCGTGAGGGAGTTGAAAACCAGAAAGATAAGACAGGGAGGGGGGCAAGAGAGATCGAAAGGTAGTGACAGCAGACAGGCCCAAAGAGATTCCTCAAAATTTTCCAACACCTCCGTGGACGCCACCTCGACCCGCCGCTGGTCAAACCCTTCCTAAATCTGCACCTGCATTTTTTTTCGGTAATCAATCGATTTTCTGCTACAACCTTCTCCCTTCCCCTCACAATCGTCGAAATGGGGAGAAAAAAGATGGAAGTGAGAATTTGGAAACGGAAAACTCGGCGGCGAGTGGCATTGGGATTTGAGTCTTATGGCAAGGTGTACAGTTGTTGCCAATTCTATTTCTATAATCTAAAAAAAATTAGGATATTTTTTTCTTTTATCTTACAAAATTATATTCACAAACCACAATAATTTGATATTTAAAAAAAAAGCACATAATTTTTTTTTTTTATTCAAACAGCAAATATCGTTCTAGGAAGCGAAACTTTATGATGATTATTATTTTGAAGCTGGTTTTAATGGACCTTTTATGAATGTAGAAGCTCTCTCAAACAAAGCCATTATGCAAAGGAAAGATGGCATGTAGGTAAAAATTGAAGTTTAGGTGCTAGACATGTAAATACATAGAAATTGAGTGATACGTGTGTAAATTTTCCAAATCTTAAATATTTGGTCGTTACCTTATTTAGACTCCATTCTAGCTTCCTATTCATTTCCTTAAAATCAGTTGTTTGTCCAATCGCCCCAGATTCCAAGTCGAAGCTAACCCTGCAGAGTACTCAACAATATATATATTTTAGGACGTCAATAAACGATAAAAAAAGGCAGGTCATACATACGTAATGCTTTAACATTAATTAATATCTACGTAGGATAAAAAGACATTCATACTACCCAATTCTTATACGTTTACATCTAAAACCCAAACTTTACATATCACATAAAAAATACCGTCATTTCACCCTTTAAAAAGTAAATTACACTTTTTCATGCATGGATAAGATGGTATTTAAGTATTAATCTAAGTTTAGTGTTAAATAATAGAAATACATAAGACTCGAGTGGTATGCATGTAAATCTTCCTAAAGATAACTGTAAAACAGGTGAGAGTAAGGCAGTTGCTGTTGATAATGATGAAAAATCCTTTCTTGAGCCATGATAGGACTTAAATTAATGCCAAATTGTCTTCAACATAGTTGGACAATAAGACATTGATAAAAGAATACATAAACTTTAATTGGAACAGCAGAAATTACAGTGTTCTCAGAATGCAACCAAATCCATAATAAAAATTAGGAAGATTTACATACATACCACTTAATTCCTATTTATTTACATATATAACACCTAAATTTTAATTTTTACATACATGCCACCTTCAGCTTACGTATGCATGAAAAGTGCATCTCACTTTTCGAAAGTTAAAATGGTGCTATTTTTTATGAGACATGAAAGATTTGGGTGGTATAAATGTAAAAGGTAAAATTTAGGCTTTAGACATGTAAATACATACAAATTGGGTGGTGAATATTTTAATGCCCCTAATTAAAAACAAGAACCAAATAGAAATATCACCTTGTTGTATATTTTGGCACTGGCATTTGCACTGTAATTGTATTTGCATTTATACTTGATAAAAAATCGGCACGGATTTTAATAATGACTTCAGCCTTCACCAAAGAAAAAAAAATTTATATTAATTAAAAAATAGATTATTGAATTGACAGCTATTTAGACTTACGGGTGCAAACGAGTCAAGTCAAGCTCGAACCACCCTTGACTTCAACTAAAGGCTTGAGCTTGATTAATTAATCCACTTCGAGCGCAAACTTAATTTTAAAAATTAGAGCCTGATCAAGATAATAAATAATAAAAAATTACTTGATATAAAATATAAAGTATAATTCTTAAAACAGTTTTAATGATTTTAAGATAAAGTCTTGAATTTTAATATATTTTAAGTATATTTTATATTACTTATTTTTTAAATGAGCCGACTCCCAACCTAACAACTCGAGGCGTGGCTGGTTTGAGCTTTAGCTTGCTAGCTCATTGAGCTCAGCTCAGAAGCAATTTATCGAGCCGAGCCTGAGTCAACTTGACTCGGTTACACCCATAATTTAGACCAACGCCAATTCACCGGATCAAAAGAAAACTAGTGTCAATATTTTATGCACCTTGAGGGGCCCAGCTTCTTCAATCAATGCATTGATACGGAAAGGAGGCTTGAATTCTTGAGTCATTCTGTAGTTCATGACAGAAAATTCTCCATCAGGTGGTACCTGTGATCAAAGATAGTAATATCAACAGTAGTCTTAATATTTTCATTTAAAAATGCATTAGAATAAGTAAAGGAGTAATGAATATATTAGTATTTAGCTATACTTTCCTTTTGATAAACTCACCAAACTTAAGGTTCTATCCAAATCAAAATTATCAAGATGTACAGATTCATGGAAGTTACAATCATCGAGGATCACCGTCCCTCCTCCCGAAGAAGTTCTATAATCTGCAAAATAAAAAAATTGGAGGTAAATGCAGTGCTTCACTTTAAACTTAAGAAGCATTTACGTACATGTCACCCAATTCCTATGTATTCACATATCTAGCACCTAAACTTTACTTTTTACATTTATACCACCCAAGCCTTTCATATCACATCAAAAATACTACCATTTTAACTTTAAAAAAAAAGAAATTCCCCTTTTCAAGCATAGTTAAAGTGGTATACATGTAAAAATTGATGTTTACGTGTTACATATGTAAATACATAGGATTTGAATGATATGTATGTAAATCTTCCTAAACTTAGTGGACTAAAAGTAAGAATGGCTAATCATGTTCTTACACAAAATACCACCCAACACTTAAACCACCAATCTAGAGCAATGGATAAGAGCGTCATCACCATCAACAATTATTTGAGATTGGCTTTATGAATCCCCATTCTCCATTATTTCATTGGAAGATTTACATCCATGCCACTTAATTCCTATGTATTTATATTTCTAACACCTAAACTTCAATTTTTACATATAGGACACTTTATCCATGCATAAAGAGATATATTTCACTTTTTAAAAGTTAAAAAAATGATATTTTTGATGTGATGCAAAAGATTTGGGTTGATGTAAAAAGTAATCTTTACGTGGTAGATATGTAAATACATAGGAATCAGGTTGTATGTATGTAAATGCCCCTACTTCATTTTGAGTACTATATGAAACATTAAGCATTTTCTATACATATGAGTTTGTACAACCTTTGACAAATATTACCTTCTTCTACCCTCTTCCTTCAGAAATCATTCGGCAGCATTTTATCTACCCATCTGATGAGTATAGTTTCTATCATTCATTATCCATTTCCAAGCACTCAAGTTTATTACTTCATCTGCAATAGCTGACACTCTCACGATTCATCTAATATAATTATTCATTAAGATATTCTTTCTAGTTTTCATGCATATAAATCTAAACATTTTCATTTCAATCACACTTAGTTTGGCTACCGATGACTTTCTTATAACCCAAACTTACAAAATGTACAATATGACTGTCATAATAAAATTTTAAAATATTAATCAACTTAAAAAAATATTACCTATTTACGACACTTCACAGCTGTCGCTTGTGCGGGCGAGTGAAAGCGAGAAGAACAGAGTAAAAAGTTTTACCCTAAAAGAAGAAAGAAGAAAGAAGAAGAAAAGAAGAAGAAGAAAGGGAAGAGGAAGGAGGAGACAAACGGCTCAAATCGAAGAGGCGAGCCGCATTCGAGGGAGGAAGGGAAGAGGCAAATGGTTAAAGGGCACGCAAGAAGAGTTACTTCATGCAGGAGCGCTCGATCAAACACCTGAAGGCTCAAGCAAGCCTTCTTCGTGCGTCCATTTCCTGTACGAGGAGAAGAAGATCGCAACTTCCTATAACTTTACCAAGCAAAAGATGAGGACAGGCTTGAGCAGCTTTTTTGCATCCAGGAGAGCTCAAATGAGCTCTGTAGGCTCGCAGTTCAGGGAGCGGTCAAGCAAGAGCTTTGTCCATAAACTTAAGGGCTGAATGAGCAATGGAATCGACTGAGAGTGAAAGAACTTGGAAGTTTTTAGGTATCATTTTGAAGCAGCAACAACAACAACAAACCTTGATCCCAGTGGGGTCAGCTACAAGTTCAAAAAGCTGTTACATTAAAAATTGTTAAATTTTATTAAAAAATTTTTAGGAATTTTTCACAATAAAAACTAAGACAAAAGGAGAGAAATTTCATGTATGAAGTTTAAATTTCATATTTGATTATTAGTTTCTTCATTAATTTGTCTTAAATTACAAAATAAGAACCCTAAAAATAAAAGCTAATTAAATTCAAATTATTATTATAGATGCACCAAAAGATTAGTTTGGACTAAGGAAAAGGAGAATTTGATTACATCGTGCCAGTGGGTAAATATGATTTTGTTTATGAAAGCAATTGCAACTGCTTTTATTGCTTCCAGTAGTTCTTTTAAAATACAAAAGTTCATATTTTTTTAAATAAAGAAATAATAAAATATGATATATACATGATATGCATGCATATAGAGTTATCCCGAGATTGTATTAGTTGAAGGATGTGATGTTCCCATGCACTAAAATAAAATTGAAATGAAAACGGAAACGATTGCCTACTCTTTTGGTGGGTTGAAAACTGTTAAACTAATACTTTTAGTATATATTTAGACGGTGACTACCTTTTACGAATATTGTAACAAAAATAAATAAAATTAAACATAAACTATTTTCTTTACAGTTTGCATTTTATTTCTCACACTTTTTTACTGATTGCAATTAACCAAATATTTTAAGATGAAAATTATTATTTTAAAAATATTTTGTCCACTAAGTAGTTTAGCACACACCTTTAGTTGCTCAAATTTTATATAAAAACTTGTTATAAGATAGATAGATCCTAGATAGTACGTGTATAGACGTCGGGGAGCTTAGGCCGATAGGTATTATACTTTAGTTTTTTGCTTTGACAATGGTAAAAGTTTAAGTATGAATAAATTATTGTAAATTAAAATTTTATGAAATAGAATACCTTTTTAGAGTTTTGAATCATTTTATTTATGAGTTTAAACGGTTAGATAATTTTCTTTCGTCTGATGGTCAATTCTCGTTTTGATAATAATCCAAGCTCCTAGGCTGAGTCGTGACAATAACTGGTCTAATTGTATTATTATAATATTACCTTTAAGCCTCAACTATATTCTTTGATCACATAATACTTCAAAATTACACTATTTTAGATAACTCTACCTTAGCTCTAGAGGTCATATCCACATTCTTTTATATTATAAATCCAAAATATTTCAATCAGGCAAATTTAAATATCACTTTATCCTCTAATAATATTGATGACTTTCTTATAACCCAAACTTAATTGCATACAATATAACAGGTCTAATTATATTTTTATAATATTACCTTTATGTCTTAACTAAATTATTTTATCACATAATACTCCAAAACTACAGCATTCTAGATACTCTACTTTAACACTAGAAGTTATATCCACATTCCTGCGTATTATAGATCCAACATATTTAAATTTGGCAAATTAAGTATCACTTTATCATCTAATAATATCGATTACTAATAATTAATATGATACAAACTAAAAGCTTCAATCAAATTGATAATCATACCATACATAGAGTTTCCAACATTTCTGCCAATGCTTAGGTCCTCATTAAGAGCCAATCGTATATCTGGATTTCCACTGAGGTAGCTTTTCATTTGAATAGTTCCATCAATCTCAGAAGTAAGTATATATCCCTGCATTAAGAGATTTCGATTATGTTGATGAAGATGATAATAAAAGNACCCTTGACTTCAACTTAAGGCTTGAGCTTGATTAATTAATCCACTTCGAGCGCAAACTTAATTTTAAAAATTAGAGCCGGATCAAGATAATAAATAATAAAAAATTACTTGATATAAAATATAAAGTATAATTCTTAAAACAGTTTTAATGATTTTAAGATAAAGTCTTGAATTTTAATATATTTTAAGCATATTTTATATTACTTATTTTTTAAATGAGCCAACTCACAACCTAACAAGTCGACTCGTGGCTGGTTTGAGCTTTAGCTTGCTAGCTCATTGAGCTCAGCTCAGAAGCAATTTATCGAGCCGAGCCTGAGTCAACTTGACTCGGTTACACCCCTAATTTAGACCAACGCCAATTCACCAGATCAAAAGAAAACTAGTGTCAATATTTTATGCACCTTGAGGGGCCCAGCTTCTTCAATCAATGCATTGATACGGAAAGGAGGCTTGAATTCTTGAGTCATTCTGTAGTTCATGACAGAAAATTCTCCATCAGGTGGTACCTGTGATCAAAGATAGTAATATCAACAGTAGTCTTAATATTTTCATTTAAAAATGCATTAGAATAAGTAAAGGAGTAATGAATATATTAGTATTTAGCTATACTTTCCTTTTGATAAACTCACCAAACTTAAGGTTCTATCCAAATCAAAATTATCAAGATGTACAGATTCATGGAAGTTACAATCATCGAGGATCACCGTCCCTCCTCCCGAAGAAGTTCTATAATCTGCAAAATAAAAAAATTGGAGGTAAATGCAGTGCTTCACTTTAAACTTAAGAAGCATTTACGTACATGTCACCCAATTCCTATGTATTCACATATCTAGCACCTAAACTTTACTTTTTACATTTATACCACCCAAGCCTTTCATATCACATCAAAAATACTACCATTTTAACTTTTTTAAAAAAAAGAAATTCCCCTTTTCAAGCATAGTTAAAGTGGTATACATGTAAAAATTGATGTTTACGTGTTACATATGTAAATACATAGGATTTGAATGATATGTATGTAAATCTTCCTAAACTTAGTGGACTAAAAGTAAGAATGGCTAATCATGTTCTTAAACAAAATACCACCCAACACTTAAAACCACCAATCTAGAGCAATGGATAAGAGCGTCATCACCATCAACAATTATTTGAGATTGGCTTTATGAATCCCCATTCTCCATTATTTCATTGGAAGATTTACATCCATGCCACTTAATTCCTATGTATTTATATTTCTAACACCTAAACTTCAATTTTTACATATAGGACACTTTATCCATGCATAAAGAGATATATTTCACTTTTTAAAAGTTAAAAAAATGATATTTTTGATGTGATGCAAAAGATTTGGGTTGATGTAAAAAGTAATCTTTACGTGGTAGATATGTAAATACATAGGAATCAGGTTGTATGTATGTAAATGCCCCTACTTCATTTTGAGTACTATATGAAACATTAAGCATTTTCTATACATATGAGTTTGTACAACCTTTGACAAATATTACCTTCTTCTACCCTCTTCCTTCAGAAATCATTCGGCAGCATTTTATCTACCCATCTGATGAGTATAGTTTCTATCATTCATTATCCATTTCCAAGCACTCAAGTTTATTACTTCATCTGCAATAGCTGACACTCTCACGATTCATCTAATATAATTATTCATTAAGATATTCTTTCTAGTTTTCATGCATATAAATCTAAACATTTTCATTTCAATCACACTTAGTTTGGCTACCGATGACTTTCTTATAACCCAAACTTACAAAATGTACAATATGACTGTCATAATAAAATTTTAAAATATTAATCAACTTAAAAAAATATTACCTATTTACGACACTTCACAGGTGTCGCTTGTGCGGACGAGTGAAAGCGAGAAGAACAGAGTAAAAAGTTTTACCCTAAAAGAAGAAAGAAGAAAGAAGAAGAAAAGAAGAAGAAGAAAGGGAAGAGGAAGGAGGAGACAAACGGCTCAAATCGAAGAGGCGAGCCGCATTCGAGGGAGGAAGGGAAGAGGCAAATGGTTAAAGGGCACGCAAGAAGAGTTACTTCATGCAGGAGCGCTCGATCAAACACCTGAAGGCTCAAGCAAGCCTTCTTCGTGCGTCCATTTCCTGTACGAGGAGAAGAAGATCGCAACTTCCTATAACTTTACCAAGCAAAAGATGAGGACAGGCTTGAGCAGCTTTTTTGCATCCAGGAGAGCTCAAATGAGCTCTGTAGGCTCGCAGTTCAGGGAGCGGTCAAGCAAGAGCTTTGTCCATAAACTTAAGGGCTGAATGAGCAATGGAATCGACTGAGAGTGAAAGAACTTGGAAGTTTTTAGGTATCATTTTGAAGCAGCAACAACAACAACAAACCTTGATCCCAGTGGGGTCAGCTACAAGTTCAAAAAGCTGTTACATTAAAAATTATTAAATTTTATTAAAAAAATTTTAGGAATTTTTCACAATAAAAACTAAGACAAAAGGAGAGGAATTTCATGTATGAAGTTTAAATTTCATATTTGATTATTAGTTTCTTCATTAATTTGTCTTAAATTACAAAATAAGAACCCTAAAAATAAAAGCTAATTAAATTCAAATTATTATTATAGATGCACCAAAAGATTAGTTTGGACTAAGGAAAAGGAGAATTTGATTACATCGTGCCAGTGGGCAAATATGATTTTGTTTATGAAAGCAATTGCAACTGCTTTTATTGCTTCCAGTAGTTCTTTTAAAATACAAAAGTTCATATTTTTTTAAATAAAGAAATAATAAAATATGATATATACATGATATGCATGCATATAGAGTTATCCCGAGATTGTATTAGTTGAAGGATGTGATGTTCCCATGCACTAAAATAAAATTGAAATGAAAACGGAAACGATTGCCTACTCTTTTGGTGGGTTGAAAACTGTTAAACTAATACTTTTAGTATATATTTAGACGGTGACTACCTTTTACGAATATTGTAACAAAAATAAATAAAATTAAACATAAACTATTTTCTTTACAGTTTGCATTTTATTTCTCACACTTTTTTACTGATTGCAATTAACCAAATATTTTAAGATGAAAATTATTATTTTAAAAATATTTTGTCCACTAAGTAGTTTAGCACACACCTTTAGTTGCTCAAATTTTATATAAAAACTTGTTATAAGATAGATAGATCCTAGATAGTACGTGTATAGACGTCGGGGAGCTTAGGCCGATAGGTATTATACTTTAGTTTTTTGCTTTGACAATGGTAAAAGTTTAAGTATGAATAAATTATTGTAAATTAAAATTTTATGAAATAGAATACCTTTTTAGAGTTTTGAATCATTTTATTTATGAGTTTAAACGGTTAGATAATTTTCTTTCGTCTGATGGTCAATTCTCGTTTTGATAATAATCCAAGCTCCTAGGCTGAGTCGTGACAATAACTGGTCTAATTGTATTATTATAATATTACCTTTAAGCCTCAACTATATTCTTTGATCACATAATACTTCAAAATTACACTATTTTAGATAACTCTACCTTAGCTCTAGAGGTCATATCCACATTCTTTTATATTATAAATCCAAAATATTTCAATCAGGCAAATTTAAATATCACTTTATCCTCTAATAATATTGATGACTTTCTTATAACCCAAACTTAATTGCATACAATATAACAGGTCTAATTATATTTTTATAATATTACCTTTATGTCTTAACTAAATTATTTTATCACATAATACTCCAAAACTACAGCATTCTACATACGCTACTTTAACACTAGAAGTTATATCCACATTCCTGCGTATTATAGATCCAACATATTTAAATTTGGCAAATTAAGTATCACTTTATCATCTAATAATATCGATTACTAATAATTAATATGATACAAACTAAAAGCTTCAATCAAATTGATAATCATACCATACATAGAGTTTCCAACATTTCTGCCAATGCTTAGGTCCTCATTAAGAGCCAATCGTATATCCGGATTTCCACTGAGGTAGCTTTTCATTTGAATAGTTCCATCAATCTCAGAAGTAAGTATATATCCCTGCATTAAGAGATTTCGATTATGTTGATGAAGATGATAATAAAAGCTATAGTTGCAAATATATTAATTGATGTTGGAGAAATTTAAAAACTTAACCAAAACATAATTAATCATCCATCATTGAAATAAAGAAATAGATCCATTTTGTAAGAGAAATAATTGAATCTATGTGGAGAGCTCAAATTATAACCCACTTGAAATGTATATCAGATGATGAAACCCAGATACCAAAAATCTAGCAAAATTTATAAGAGAAATTTTCATATATAACAAAAATTTTTATGTATTTACATGTCGATATTTACATTCATATCTAAACAAGAAAAGGTGTATTTAACTTATAAAAAGTTAGTGATAGTGGTTTTTCGATGTGATGTCAACGATTTAGGTGTTATGTACAAAAATATGAAATTTTAGGTATAAATATGTAAGAATTGTGTAGTATATATGTAAATGTCCCAATATATAAGAGCCTCAAAATCTAAAATACTAAAAAATAAACGAGCACAACACCACAATATAAAAGCTCAAAATAGAGTAAAGCCTGTGATGATTTTTGAGTTTTTTTTTTTTTTTGGAACAAGTCAAAAGTTTTCTTAAAAAGTTATGCTAGACTAGCTACAGATATAGGATTACACTAATGATCAATATTCAATTTGTATATTTTTATATCAGTTGTGGAGAAAACTATTTTAAGATATTAAAAATAAAATAATTTAATGCATAGGATTTAATAATTATAATCAAAGAGGCCTTTGAATAGATATATATATATATATAAGCATATGCATTGAGAGAATTTACAGTGTAAAGACACACGTTCAGGAGTTTAAAGGTCTAAATCAGTAAATTAAAAAGATGGAAAGAATGAATTTATGAAGATAAATGACAAAATAAATGGCTCTAGGTCCAATAAAAAAAGAGAACATGGATGAAGATAAAACATTTTATAGGCATATTATATAATTATTTGGTTATGCGTGCTACAAAACAAATATATAAACAGTTAAAACTATCAAAATGCGTCACTTAAGTACTTTGTTTAACATAGAATGTGAAATACAATAAAACTTGAAATAATTAAGGAGCATTTACATACATACCACAAATTCCTATGTATTTACATATCTAACACCTAAACTTTACTTTTTACATTAATAACACCTAAATCTCTCATATCACATCAAAAATATCACCATTTTAGCTTTTCATGCATAGATAAGATGGCATGTATGTAAAAATAGAAGTTTAGATGTTAGATATGTAAATACATAGGAATTGAGTGGTATGTATGTAAATCTTCCAATTATTAATTATTTAACTGGGTTTAATGTGATGTTTAATATTGTCTACACTTCAAAAAGTATTCCTAATAATTTAAATATTCAAATAGTCTTATAAATGAATAATTGTTATGTTTTATTGCAAACCTTGGGCAAATACCTATGGCAGGGCTTTGTGCATCAGGCCTTGGCAATAATATCATATCGACGAGACTACCACTTAACACCAGCATTTAAATATGTAGCATCAGAGCAATTTTAGAGGGTGTGAAATTGATTATCATTGACTAATATAAGTAGAAGATTAAATGATATTTAGATGCTTTCAGGTATATTAAAGTAATTATACCGAAGAGTAAAAATACAGATGAGAATAAAACTAGTAGAATTACATAGCTAAATAAATAAGTAACATAGAAGTATTATGCAAAAAAGGTAAAATCGTGAACTTCCAGGTAATTTTTCATATCAACTATGATTAGAATGGTTTAGACAATTATATTAGAGTGGTAAGGGATGCATTAATTGAAGATAGAGTATTCAAAATTTAACTTGGATGATTTAGCAATGTAAAGCAAAAGGAGAAAAAAAAAAAGCACCAATAAATAGGATAGCTGAAATGAATGTAAAGGATTCAAAAGGACAAGGAGTAGAACAAAGAAAATATAAATGTAATTGGGCAAAATAAATTGCGCCAAATAGTTTAGGAAGATTTACATACCTAAAATTCAATTCCTATGTATTTACATAACTAACAACCTTGCATATGCACCAAAAGGTGTCTTTCACTTTTTAAAAGTTAAAATGGTGGTTTTTTTTTAATATGATATAAAAAAACTTCGAGTGTATAAATGTAAAAAAGTAAATTTGAAGTGTTAGATATGTAAATACAACCGAATTAGGAAGTATGTATGTAAATGCCCATAGTTTTAACAGGTCACGCTCACAGAACATTAAAAAGTAATGGAAAACAAATATTTATAAAGTCAAGATTTGGAATAAGACTGATGAAAATCATAATGAGGAAGAGATAAAAAACTTCCAAAATTACAGAAAAAAATGAGTGAAGTGCCAAAATAGTCCCTTGACTATTTATATGGAGTCATTTGAGTCCCAAAATTTTAAAAAGTGCTAAATTATTAGTCTCCGGGCTGTTTTAAAGTGGGGTAAAATAATTCTCACTAGGATTATTTCAACCGATATTAAAAGAGTGGGGACTAAATTGAAACATTTATAAACTATGGGACTAAAATGACCCAATGCAAAATGTCATTGGCCCGTTTTGACACACATATATATATATATATAGAGAGAGAGAGAGAGAGAGAGTTAACATTTCAGTGGAACCTAAGGGGCAAATAGAAGTATGTAATTAAGCCTTTACAGTTTTCCTTCTTTGGGGAAAAAGTTTTCCAAAATGACTAACGATACTGGAATGTTAAAAGCTGCTTGTAATACACATGCCTAAATGGTAATTAAAAAAAAAACTAGCACAAAAGGCAGTTATAAAGAGAAGTATAAATTGCTGAAAAATCAATGTAAGTTTACTCACACTAGAGCTGAAAGTGACACTAATTTTTTCGATAACATCAACAAATATTTCATCCCTCTGCCGACCACCAGGCTCATTGGAGACAACAGATTTCGTAACAGCTGTGCCCGGCATCCGTTTAGAGCTTTGCTGCATTAATGCATGATGCATCAGTTAATTTGATCGACAGAAGAACAAAATTATAATTAGGAAGATTTATATGCAAAACATTCAATTCCTATGTATTTACATATATAACACCTACACTTCAATTTTTACATACATGCCACTTTACCCATGCATGAAAAAATGTATTTCACTGTTCAAAAGTTAAAATGATGGGTATTTTTTATGTGATACGAAATATTTAGGTGATACAAATGTAAAAAGTAAAGTTTAGGTGTTAGATCTGAAAACAAATAGGAGTTGAGTGCTATGTATGTAAAAGCCCCTTAAAATTAATCTAAATGCACTACTTAAATGAGATTATGGTGTTCGATTAGAAACATAACAAAATTCCACAAATTTTTCCATCACTATATATCATAAAATATGGCGTAACACATGGTTTATACCATAAACATTGCTGCCGGGCCAAGAGGTGGCATTCGAGAAGAATCAACCACAATTGGTTCATTAAATACATAAGACTTTAGAACCTCTGTAGATGTCGTTTGTGGATAGCCAAAGTCCTGCAAATAAAATATACAACTCATTTAAGAGATTACTAAAGCAATGATATTAAAAGCTAACATGCTAAGAAACTCCTACAAATCAATATATTTATCATAGAATACTCGCTATCGTTATTAACAACATTATTAACAAATAAGATACTTACGATGATTTCATCAAGTAATTCATATACAAGAACAAAGTTTTTGCGTAACGAATCTTCATTAAGAACCCCAAGGTAATCTTTAATTATGCGTGCTATCCTTTGTAGAAGCTCCAAAACAAGAGATGGTGAAATATTTGCTCTCGTAGTGGCGACAAACATCAATCCTGCTACCTTGGCGTGAATGTAATTAACTCCATCCACATTCTGTAAAACCAAATGAAATAAGTAACTTGTATTGAATGATAAAAAATTAAAGCAAGCAACTAAGGGCTTGTTTGTGGTCAATTTCTAAAAACATGTTCGTTTAATGTGATTTTAAAATATTTTTATTTCTAAAAACAAATAAACATATTTTTGAAAACTGAGTGTTTTTAAAAATAATCACATCTTAATCAAATATGTCAAAAATGTTTATTTCAAATCAAAACAAGCAAAATAAAATAAAATTAAAAATTATAAATTAAAAAATAAAAATGATCCCAAATGGCCCCTAAGAATATCAGTAAGTAAACCACATTGATGATTCAGCAAAATTAAGGCAACTGAAACCATATCAAGCAAGATTCAGAAAATGCAGTATAACGAGCATCCAGAAATCAGTAATATTCCTAAAACATAAATTTCACAATTTCATAAAATGAAGCAAAGCAAGCAACAATGTGCAGCAACATATGCCTGCGCATAATATAATCTCACAAAAATCACACAGTTCATCTGAAATCACAAGCTTATCATATATATCAAGGTAAAGGATCACATGTCCACATGGGTTGTTGCAGAAACAGTCAGCATGAAACCAATTGGATAATTAACATTTAGTCGAAAACCTGGAGCTCTATTATAAAAGTATCATTAGGTGAAGAGCTGATGCAAATCTCAAATTTTATAAAAAACAAAAAAACAAAAAAAAAAAAAACAGGATGAGAGCATTAAAGAAAACAAATTCAAATTTGAGTGTTGATGCAACTTCAGTTGATTTTATTTAATTAGTTTTTTTTCCTGTTTTTAGGCATTTCAATTAGAATCATCCCTAGAATGTTCCCTATGAGTTGTATTCTCTGCTTTCCTTAATTCCTTCCATTTGTTCATGCGGGCTAAAAAACTTTGTGCTCTGGCTTCTACTAAGAAATGATTTTTTTATTTATTTCTTTGTATAGTTTCCAATCAAATTTTCAAAAAAAATATTATATACGAGATAGCCAAGGTTTTTCCCTCCACAGTTAATTACTTCTTCCGATAGCGATGGAGAATTTTCTATTAAGGCTAGTCATTGAGATAATAGATGTTTAGCATATAATAGCATCAATTTGTTTTATATATTAAAAAATTTATCACATTTAGCTTAGAGCAAACGACGAATGAGATAACAAT
>NEWO01000067.1:1977723-1989854 GCA_003013225.1 Phalaenopsis aphrodite
ATTTAGTTTAGAGCAAATGATGAATGAGATAATAATAAAACAGATCAAAATCTCATGATTTTATCATTTTGAGTGATTTACTTAGAGGAGATAGACAACCTAACCTAACAGAAGGGCCTTTGTCCACAACCATTGGTTAATTCGTTCAAGGGCATTCTATAAGCCTGGAATGGATTTTTGTCAAATATGATAAATTTAAAATAATTAATTAACACAGAGCTTTTTGTCCCACCCTGTATAATTCAAAACTCAAGAAGAAAAGTCATTAAATAACATATGGGCTATAGTTATGATTGTAATATAACATTGTTTGCAGTGAATCACCCAATCATATAGATTTGATCATAGTTACTACTTTTGTGGTCACATCACAACAAAAAAAACGCAAGCAAAGAGTACGAACAACCCACATTCTTACTAGTATGTGCTAATTTGAGAGTGATAATAAAAATACACTTAATATGATATTAACACTTTACAAACTTAAATTACTCTTAACTTTGTCACCCTAACAACTTGTTATAGATGATAGATGAATTTTGCTCTTAAATTTGAAATGATAAATTTCACTAAGAAATTTTGAATTTTGCAATATTTTTTTTATATTTATATTATTAGAATTTCAGGTCATTTTAAAGATAGAAATCCGTCCAATTGAGATTCTCCATGACAACTTGTTGTGGAAGATAGATGAATTTTGCTCTTAAATTACCACTTAGACTTAAAAGGAAGAATTTATAAGATATTGGTAAGATCCGCAATGTTTTATAGTGCAGAATGTTGGTCTGTGAAACAGAAGAATAAAACTAAGTGTTATTGAGATGAGAATGCCTGGGTGGATGAGTGGCTTTAAACTTAGAGACAAAATGTGAAACGAATATATCTATGAAAGGGTTGGTGTAGCTCTAGTAGCAGCAAGATTAGAGGGAGTCGTCTTACATGGTTTGGTCACATTAAATGTCGACCATCTAATGATCATGTTAGGAGAGAAGATGTTTTAGATTTAACTTTTGGAAATGTAAAGATAGAACTAAAAAGAGGTAGGCATGTTGTATAAAACATGGTTTTAATCTATTAGAATTAAATAAAAATATTACACTCAATAGAACACAATGGGGAAAAAGAACTTGCGTAGCCAACCCACTTAGTGGGATAAAGGTTTTCTTATTGTTGTTGTCGTTGTCACTATTTGCTCAATCATTTCATCATATTTATACTTCAAGAAATATAAATAGCTTAGAAAATACATAAAATATAAGAATTTTGACATAGTAATAAAAATAAGCAATCAAAAAATAATTAAGTTATCATTAATTGAGCATTTCAGCTGTCTCTAAGTGAGCTACTTGTTGAACAATAAATGGGTATATTGACAAAAGTAAATAAATAAGTGGATAAATGTTTAAGCTTGTTCATTTATATGTTAAGTTTATAATATTATTTAAACTTGCTTAATTATCTAAATAAACGAATATAAACAAGTCTTATTGAATGAGTATTGATTTGTTGATCGAGTGTACTAGTTCACTTAAAAACCTACTCCCCAAAATGCTAGCACATAAAGATTCACAGATTATGCTACATGAGGCACAACAATTATGCCTAGATCTATGAGAATAAAACGAACAATTTTTATAGTTTTTTTTTTTTTTCTTGGACATAACTAATTAATTAAATATCAAGGTTGTAATAATAAAAAACACTATATATGTGCTTTGAGATGAAAAAATGGCAATCCGAGTGTCAAATTTTACTCAAGTAGTTTTCTCCATTTTTAGGGATTTTAATTTTAGTTTTCCTTTCTTAATCGTACCTTAGGGTGTTTATGATATGTACTTTACCCTTTGTTTTTTTAATTCAATCCCTTAATCAAATATAGTTGCTTGCATTGTTTGGATGTTCAGTTTGATTCTCTTGAATTTCAAGAACTTGTGGCACGCATGATTTAATTCCTTGGACCATAACTTACATGATTTCGAACAAAGTAACTTCTTACTGTTATATTTTCCGATCTATAATTTATGTGATTTTATGTTGTTTCCGCCATGATCTGATCCGGAGCTTCCAATTTCCAAGACGGGAACAAATCGTTAGACTATGAACAAAAAAAAAAATTTCAAAAAAATAACAATTAATCATCTAACAATAAATGAAAAAGCCACTACATAAAAAAAAATCAAATTAAATGGTTAAATTTATCTTATTTTAGGTTGTCCATGTCTTCTATGAACACATCCTTCTCTAATTCTCATCTTTATACAAAAGTTTAGATATGAAAATAGGTTAATGTAACAAATAGTAAGCTACCTATAGCCTTGAGCAGTCAAAAAGACTCGTCGTTGCGAACAGCTCGTGTTTAGTTCGCTAAATAACTTGTGTTTGATTCGTTTATTAAACAAACGAATTGAACACAAACAAAATGTTTTAGCTTGATTTATAAGCAAGTCGAACACAGGTAAATTTTTGTTTAATCGTGTTCAGGTCGTTTTGGCTTGAATTAATTAAATAATAAATAAATAAATACTCTATAAAATTTAAAATATTGGAATCTTTGATATGATATCAAATAAAAAGTTGGTGTTATATATCTAAATACGTAACAGCTAGGTGGTATGTATGTAAATGCTTGTGTGTTCAGAAATGTAAATACTTAAGAAATGGGTGACATGTATGTAAATGCCCGAAAAAGCCCCACCTGGGCCACCTTATCACCTGCGCCTGTATTTTTAGGAGTAATATTTGTAAATATATAAGAAATGGGTGGTGTGTACGTAAATGCCTACATTGGTGCTAGTCAAAGATAAAAAAGTAATATGTATGGTAGTGAATATTCATACTTCTAAATTACAGTAACATAACAGATAAGAAAATAATATGTATGTTAGTCGGTCAAAGATAAATTAATGTAGGAAAAATAAGATATGATCATTCAATAAATTTCATAACATTTAACTATATTACACTATATCATTTTTTTATTTATAACATTTTATCTATATAATCATCATAGAAGCACCGTCAAGCATAATCAAACACCAGCCCTGCCTGATACATATCATGTCGACACAGAGGGGTGCAAAACATGTCCACTATTGTCTAAGGTGGAATGGTACCTCTTTCATCCACACACTGGTTCTTTATCTAAAATTTAAAGATTGTCTAAGATGGCAGAAAAATATATACACGCACGCATCACTGCAACCCCAGTCATTACCATAAAAGATGAACTCTATCATAGTCAACATCCACATATAAGTAATATATATAACACACATCATTCAATTTTATATAATTTATATACCTATAAATAATGTGTAGCAGTAAGCATTGTTAAAAATGTATAATTATCACAACGTTATGAAAAATAAATAAAAGAGTATATAAATCAGAATAACAATGGGCAATTGAATTTAATAGGTATCATTAACTACTAATGAATTAGATTTAGAAAAAAACTAAAAGTTACTGTAGAATAAAAGTAAAAGCTCTCACATTGAGCTTTGATGACTCCCTTGCCTAGAAGTTTTATCAGCACTTTTTTGGTAGATAAGCTATAAACAAATATGTAAAGTATTCTTGTCAATTTATAATAAATTAAGCTTACTATTTACAAGTAATTTACCTTTATTTTACATTAATAGAGCATCATTTTATCTTAAATAATTTCATCGATTTCTACAAAAAAACGTTATTCTTTATTTATTGTTACTTTAAAATTAAAAAATTTTAACATAATTTAATCATTATTAATCATATGAATATTTAGAATTTTTATCAATCAAATTTATAAATTTAGCAATTTATATATAATATGAAGATTTCCATTTAATAGAAGTTAATCCTCATTATAAATTTATTTATTTTTATGAATCATCACTAACTTTTAAAATATTCAAAGCAATATCAATCATAATTTATACATTTAACTATTCTTTAACCATATAATATTTTTATTATTATTAATACGTTTAAAGTATTCAAAGTAATATAAAGTAATAGAAATTTAAGTTTTACATAGTTTCATTTCAGTTTAGACAAATAAAAAAATAGAAGTACCTTAGCTCCTCAAGATTGACTTGGCTTGTGATCAAAACAAGTTTCATACACTTAATTTGCCTTCTTCATTCACACACAAACGCACCAAAATTGTCTCGGCAACATGGATCCTCCTTAACAGAGGCTCCCTTGTATGGCATTCACCCTTCTCGAACCAGCTTTTGCCGCTGAAAAGTTGCTTCCTCCTTCCCGCGCCTCAGCTCGCCAACCTGGGAATTTGAACACAAGTTTGATGTTATCCTAGCTTGCTCGACGATGTCACCTCCTACATTCCTCGTTTCCACTGACTTCATATGCATCGATCTGTCGTAGCTATACTTGGATTCGTGGCCAATCGGTGTCGCCCTCATCTTTACTTGATCGCTGCTTCAACCCGTCGGGATGAACACCCTAGCATGTTCAATTTGAGCCTTAAGTTTATACCGCTTGCACTTGCTCTTCCAAACTCCTTTTATCTTTGTTTTGAAGGTTATCAGAGACCTCTCCTGTCTAATATGACCCCTAGAAGTTGTAACCTTAGTAACATTAGTGTTACAACGTTACAAAGACCGAGTATTACAATCTTCCCCACTTACCAAAAATTCGTCCTCAAAATTTTTCATATCATATCTTTATTTATGATTATATGATTTATTACAAATCTATTAAATTTCATATTATAGTTTTCCATTAATTATCCTATTGGTTCATTCATTAAGCTTCATATTAGTAAAACTAAACATTTGATCTGTGCCCCTTATAACAACTCAAACACACATCCATCGAGATATTTTGTTTTGGCCTCATGGTTTCATAATTTTCTCCCATTAGTGCAATTTCAGGTCACCCATCCTAGGAGTGCACACGTGCTAGCACGCTTAACTTTGGAGTTTTTTCGACAGTTACACCAAAATACTAAAAGTTCAGCTTCAATCTACTTAAGGGGTTTCACAATTTGGCCCCTTGAAGCTATTAAGAAGTTTAGTGGTTTGCTTTTTAAAATTTATAAATTAGTAGCCTACTATAGTGAGATTTCTATTAGTTGGACTCAATTTCACTAATCGTCAATATTAGTTATTTTTAAATCATAACATATAGGAGGATTTGTGATGATAAATAAGAAGATTTATGCAAGTAAATTTATTTTACTTGTTTACAACTTTGAATAAGTCAATTTCTGGATGTTGATCTTTCTAGTGTTCTCCTGATCGAATTGGATATTAAAGATTTTCAGAAAAAAATTTCTTAGTGCTGATAAGAAATTTGATTATTCTATTTAGTAATCTCCAGTGTTCTTTTTCACATTATCTAGTTTCTAGTAATTGGTCTAACTATGTGATTGAATTTTATAAAATTTGATACAATATGATTTTTCACTACCAAATGATTTTCATTCAAACGGATAGCTTTCCACATATTCAAATTTCTATGAGACCTTTCTAATAGATGACTATTAAATTGTCATCTAAATGGATTTTATTTATTTTCAATTTCTATTCAAAAGAGTGAATGGTTTTCTAAATTAAGGGCTTGTAAATTGCAAAATGGAATATGTGTGTGGTTTTCAGCATTTCATCATGCAACTAAATTAGAGGATCCTAGATCCTGTGATCTGATGTATCAAGAGCAATTTAACCATATTAATCTAATTCCATGAATTGAGAAAAAAAATAGCTTTCTTTAAGCAAATACCTACAAAGACTGGGGGTGCCTCCTCTGCTTCATCCTCTTTCCAGAACTTCACCTTCCGGAAGAATATCTCTGCACTGCCTTTTGGAACTACACCTCGATCTGCAACCATGTAGCCAATTTAAGATAATATAACAGGAATTCAAAGTAAAATGGTTCAGGAGTTTACATCTAAGCTAATAGTTATTTTTACGAAAGTATACTCCAAACAACATGATAAATATAAGGGGAATTTACATGCATGCCACCCAATTCTTATCTATTTACATATCTAACACCTAAACTTTATTTTTACATTTTTACGACCCAAATCTTCCATATCACATCATGTTTGAACTGAAATTAAACACAGCCTTAATCATTCTGATGAATTTATATCTTATTTGCAAGATATTTACTTACGCATATTCGTAGCCTTAGTATTTCAATGATTTTTCTTCCCTTCTTCTTTTTTCTGTTGTAATTGTCATATTAATTAAGTGTGTTTCACATTGGAAGTTAAGATTTTTATGCTCTCAGAGTAATGGGAAATTGAAGCTCTCCTTAAAACTGATTACGAAGGGAAGTAAACTAAATGGAAGGCTTCATATGAATTAGAGAGAGACATCAAGAAATTAACATCAACAAATATAATTTAGCATATCCTGATATGGTAAAATATAATTTTAGCATATCTTAGACATTCACAAATTAAAAAACGATAGAGTAAATCATTCCCAATGTTCTTCCAACAAATTTCCTAGAAATAAAAACTTGTGCGAGGAGCTAATTTTTGGTCCGATGTCTTGATAGAAATTGATAGTTGTATTCATTTGCACATTGCAATATTGAGATCAAAGAGGATACACCGAGAGTCCATAGGTACAGTTGGATCATAACCCAAACTTCTTATAAAAGAGATTAAGGACCTATAAGCAGGACCTTTGGATTAAACTTCATTTTACAAAATGATAAAAATGAATTAAAAACTTATTTAATAAACTTACATTTGAATTTTAAAATTTAAGATTCAAATGAAAGCTTCTAAAATTATCCTTTAATTTGAACAAATCTAGTCAATTATTTGTATATAGGATCATCCTTTGCATCACTCCATGAAGTTCCTTTGCATCACTCTATGAAGTTTATTTAGGTATAAATTAGATTTATCTTTTGCTGAAATTGTTTATCCAACAACATCCAAAGAAAACATTTCTTCCAAAAAGAAATTTTGAACAAGTGCTGGCAAAAAATAAAAAAAGTTATCATTATTGGAGGAGCTTAAAGAGATAAACTCTCGCCAATTTCAAGAAAATGAAAAGAAAATTTCAAATATAGAACTTTGGCTGACAAAAAAATTCAAGACATTACTATAGGACTAAATCAAAACAAGTAGGCATAAGTTTGGACAACTGAAGTGTGTTACTAAAGCTGAAATACTATCAAGAAAACTATCAATATTCAATTTTTTTCAAAAATTCTAAGATCTCTTAACAACCTCCTGAAAAAGATTACCAAGAAAAGTAAAATGGTACACCAAAAAAAAAAAAGAGCAAATAGCTTTACCACACCTAGAGATCTAAAATTCAAAGGAGTTAGTTCCTGTTAAACAAGGGTATCATGATTCGGGGATCTTTTCATGAAAAAGGATAGTCAATATAACCTTGACTACAAAGTAATCTATAAGAAGCGTTCATCGTGATTTTGAAATCAAATTACAAAGGGATTAAAAGATCATATTCATTGAAGTTTCAACAGCTGATTTCTTAGAGATTATCAATGATGCTTATTTTCATATCACATTATTGAGATCGAAAAGGAAGCTACCAGGAGTCCATAGAGGAAAATCATAGCCCACAAAATTAGACAATTGATTAGAATTCAGATCATTATAGGATAAAGATAAATTTGAAGACTATTTGGATAAGCATAGTTTTGAATTTTAAATTCTGAATTAGGATAAAATATGTTGGAATTTTCTGTTAGTTAGAACTTCATTTAGTTTTATTATTTGTAGATAGGGTCCTCTAGTGAAGTTTATTTAGGTGAGGATTATAGTTTATCATTGTAGTAAATGCCTGAATTCTCCAAAAAATGAAATCTACAAATTCTCCCTACTCTCTTCCTCAACTCTTTTCCTATATGTATTTTTGGTTAGACCATGGAGTGTTGTGAAATTCTGAGTTCCTATTTTAGTGTTATTCTTTTTTATTCTTTATTTGTTATGTCACATTTCTTTCTTTCTTGAGTTAGTTTAACTTTGATAAGTTCTTATGGTTGTAATTAAGTGTATCCTAGTCGTTCCTTATTATATAAAAGAAGAGTTGCAACTTGATTATTGAGAAATATGAGAATATAATTTTCTCAATCTTTCTTCATGATATCAGAGCCAAGTTCAATACCTGAGCACTCCTTCCTCTGTTGAAGCCTCTCCCTGCAGTCGTCAGCCCTACAGACCCTCCGCCAAATTGTCTCCTTGTAGGCGCCGCTCTCCTTCCCTAATAGGTGATCTTTCTTCGCGCTTCATAGAAGGCATGATACATTCCTCTCCACTGGATCGCTTTACAACAAGCAATTGTGATTCCTTCTCACTCGGATTGCTTCACAGCAGTCGCAATTCATTATCTCCGACGAGATCGATTCACAGCACGAGTGATTCCCTCGGTTGAAATTTCTCTCTAATGGAAATTCTAACAAATCCTGACTCTCGCACAACTGAATTTTCTCTCTAATGTAAATCTAAGGGAGTTCAACTTTCTCTCTCTAGTGCAAATCATAAACCTATGAAGAGAACTTCAACAACCGAAGGAACTTCTCCCAACAACTGACTACAAACCCTCCTCAACTCCTCCCTGCAACCGGAAATTCTTGTTGCAAACCTTCCCTAGTAACATCTTTTGCTATCGAATCTACCTTGTAACCCGATTCTTCTCTACTGCAAGCCCTTCGGTCAGATTCTCCCTACAGACCCTCTATTATTCATCTTGTTATCGCGGACCTTTCTTCCAGCACTAGTAGTCACCGCAACAACACCTTATTGCCGTGGACCTCTCTCTAGCCGCTAAAGCAGTTGCTGGCTCCTCTTTTGTATCAGCCACTTGTCAGACATTTCCTCCTACTACAGTTGTGACCAACTTCCTCCCTAGGACAAGTTACAGCCCTAAGTACATATAGGGTTTATGATCAAGTACGGCATGAAGACATCGAGTTCCACTCCGGAGGTTAATCGTCCTTTGTGTGAACATTACAAAAAGCTTGATCACACAAAGGACATGTGTTGGAGACTACATGAAAAACCCGTAGAATGGAATCCTAAGCAAGCGAGGAAAGAACAAGCCAATCAGGCCCATGTTGTTAGCTATTCTAAAGGGTTGGTCAGCCTTAGCCCTTTCACCAAGAAACAGTTGTAGATGTAGAAGAAACTTCTTTCGAGCACAACTGAGTTGCCTACCAACTTGATGATACACCTAGGGATCATGTTCTCCTCATATCTTGCTGAAAATAAAAGATTTTGAAATTGGTTATTAAATTTAGATTCTTCTGATCACACGATTGCAGACACTCATGCTCTCACAAACTCCAAATTTGTTAGGCTTGGCAATGGATCTCACTTCAGGATTGTTGGGAAAGGAGAAGTGAAAGTCCTCAAAGATATTCAATAATCTTTTGTGTTATAAGTTCCCCAATTAGATTGCAATTTATTGTCAATCAACAATTTTACTCATGACTTGAACTTTGTTACTAAATTTCATTCTAACAGTTATGAATTTTAGGTGATGGATTCGAGGAATGTGATTGACAGTATTGAATTGCATCAAGATTTATACCTACTCAAAAAACTTATTATCTCAACCACAAGTGTCTTCTACGTCATCTTCTTCCTATTATCTTGAGTTTGTTGTCTGATTCTGTTGAAAAACAAGTTCTATAATGACATCATTGTCTGGGTCATTCGAATTTTTATTATATTGAAAAATTGTACTCTCATCTCTTTATGAGTATAAAAACAGAAGTTTATCATCGTGAATCCTGACAATTGGCAAAACATAATCGTCATGTCTATCATCTGCCTCAATATAAACCCTCACATCATTTCTCTATCATCCACAGTTACATTTAGAAATTATCAAAATTGAAAATCATTGATGGAACAAGATGGTTTGTCTCATTTATTGATGAATACAAGATAACCAATTGGATATTCCTCATTAAGGAAAAAACTAAAATTGCACAAATCTTGCAGTCCTTCCATAATAAGATTCCACTTAGTTTCAATGCAAAATTCAAATCCATAAAATTGAAAATGCAAAGAAATACATCAACTCTATCCTTAGACCCTACCTAGCAAAGAATGATATCCATGTGAGTTCATGTGTTCAAACTCCACAATAAAATGGGACACCTGAGAGGAAAAAGTTGAGGTATTCAAGTCTATAATGCCTCTATCATGTTTATCTTCTGTCTCAGTACAAACTCTCATAATGTCCCAAAAATTTTCCGGGGAGATGTCGTCCTCACCGTCACCTACCTCATTAATAGAATGACAATCAGTCACTAGATTCAAAACCTCTCTTGACATTGTGACGGAAAAATACCCTCATGTAAAACCTTTCTCATTCAATCTTCCTCTAAAAATATTAGATTATCTCTTTTGTTCACATTTGCCAACTAAACCGCACAAAGTTTGACCTAAAAATCCATCAGATGAATCTTCATTGGATGTGTTTCTAACAAAAAGGGATATAAGTCATATTCTCCCAACATCAAAAATATTATAACTCCATAGATGTTGGAGTTGCTTACCTTGAAAGCCAGCCCTACTACCTCAAATTTGATATTAAGTGGAGAATCTAGATGAATATCAGACATGGGAAACAACTCAGGACACTCACGCCAATTGAGAGTCATTACAACCTATTCTACTTCCTTAAATTACTTGGGATACTCACATTGATCCTATTTCCTTCCTAACATATTCTCCTTATTTCTAACCATCTTGTCTCCCAAATCCCACGGGATGAGAACATCCAACTTAAGATTGATGACAATGAATTTCGTGTGTATACTAGAAGAAAAAAATCTACTGAGCAGGATAAAGACAATAAGCAACTACAAGATTGTTCACAACCAAATCTGAATTCACACATCTCTAAAGTTCCAAGAAAAGTGAAATATAATGAAGAAGATGGTGAATTGAACAAATTATCCCATTCAGGGTCATATTGCCTATGAGAAGTTATTATCAGCTTATAAAGTTTTTTTATCGAATCTGGATAATGCGCAGATACCCAAGTTTATTTACGAAGCACTTTAATACCCAAAATGAAAAAAGTATTTACAATTGAAAAGGATATCCAAGCACTTGATCTAAATGGCACGTGAATTTTTACAAAGCTTCCTCCAGATAAAAGGCTCATTGAGTGCAAATGAGTCTTTAATATTAAGTATAAAGCAGGTGAGAGGATTGAGAGATTCAAGGCTAGGTTGGTGGCCAAAGGTTTCACTCATTCTTATGAGATAGAATATTAAGGGACATTTGATCCAATAGTCAAGTTAAACTGTAATAGTTCTTTCCTTGGAAGTGAACAAAGAATGAGAACTACATCAACTTGATATCAAGATTGTGCTTCTGAATGGAGAGTTTGAGGAGGAAGTGTATATAGAAATCCCACCATACTAAAAAATCACTCAAATAAAAATCAGATTTGTAAACTAAGAAAGTCACTATGACCTTAAACAATTTCAAAGGCTTGGTTTGACAAGTTTATCAAAATCATGAAATCTAAAGGATAAATCCAATGCCAAGTGGATCATAAATTGTTGATAAAACATAAATGATGAGGTAAGATATCTATATTCATTGTTTATGTAGATGATATGATCCTCACAAGTGATGATGAAAAGGAGATTGGAAAGAAAAATGAGGTTTTTGCCACTTAATTTGAAATTATGGATCTAGGAGCGTTGAGACACTTTCTGGGAATGGAAGTGATCAAGTCCAAGATGAGTATTGTGACATTCCAAAAAAATTACATCTTAGACCTACCAAAAGAGACAGGAATGATGAGATGCAAATCCACTGAGACTCTTATGAATATAATAAAAAATAACATTCAGAAGAACAAAAACGCCAGTGAAAAAAAAGTAGATACCAACGATTGGTGGGTAAGCTTATCTATCTATCACACACAACATCTGATATCACTCACTCTGTCGACATCGAGAGTCAACATATGAATAGTTCAAACGAAGAAAAGTATTGAGATTTCTTAATAAAATGAGTTGTTATTTAAGAAATCGGATAGCAAGGAGGAGAAGATTTACATCCATGTTACTTAGGCAAGAGAACTTGCAGAAAGAATGTCCACTTTCAGGCATTGTTCTTGTGTTAGGGAGAATCTCGTTACCTGGAGGAGCAAGAAGCAAGC
>NEWO01000067.1:2012651-2024477 GCA_003013225.1 Phalaenopsis aphrodite
GAGTTATTTTGTTTCTTACCTCTATATGTTTTTATGACAATTTACATTAAATTCAATATAGTTCATATGATCTTAGAAGTGAAATGCAAGAGTGAAAATTGAGAACATTTTTGATGAAATGAATATAGATTAAGTAAAGAACTTGAGCTTTTTTATTATACATAGTTCATAATGCATCCAAGGCATTTATCTCTTCATGGAAACAAGAAACAAATCTTAGAGTAAGAAGAGCGCATAAGATATAAAACTGATAAAGTGCAAATGTTGATAAGACATATTTAGATCGAAAAAAGACCCTCACTCAGTTTTAGAATCTGCAATTTGCGTCCTCTCATGCCATCAACAATTTGTGCCTTCTAAGATCCAAACTTCCATTATTCCAGCGACACCTTTTTTCACCACCCAAATCATACATATCACATGAAAAATACCATCTCTTCGACTTTTAAAAAGTGAAATACATTTTCCAGGCATAAGCAATGAGTGGTATAAAGAATCCCACCAAATACCAAACATCACATTAAAAATACACTCCACCTCCCAATCATCCAAAATAAAATAAGTATCCACTTGCTTATCATCAGCAATTCCCAAAGGAGAGGATGATTAAAACAAGTAACAAAGTTATAGTGAAACTTGAGCTGAAAAGTCTCGACCACCAAACCATCCAGAAAAGTGTTAACAACACAACAATGATCCACAATCTAAATTTAGTATGGTAAAAAGAGCAGAGTTCAAGCTCAAATGTTAACTTTTAACTCCTCATTACTCCAAGTTGAACTCTAGCTATCTAATTGTTGGTCGACGAAAACTCATTTAGGAGAGGGCATCTAAATCATATGAAATAAAAAAGTAGAATGAAAACACAAAACACAACTCTATTGAAAGCAAATGACATAGCCTAGATATCACTCCATACTTATGTATTTATATATCTTAACACTTGAACTTCAATATTTACATATGTGTCATCTTACATATGCATGATAATGTGTGTTTTAGTTTTGAAAGTTATTATGGTGTTATTTTTGTTCTGAATGAAAGATTTGGGTGGAACAAATGTGAAAAACAAACTATATAAATGCATATGAATTAAGTAATATTAGTCGTGTAAGTGTTGAGATTAAATTGGAAACATTCAAAATAAGTCGGTATTATGTGGATCATCGAGCTGGTTTATAAGTTAGAAGGGTCGGTAAAATGGGCGACGATGTAAAAGACATCTGATGTTAAATTCGGGATAGTAGAATAGCACCATATTTCCTGACCTGATGAATTTGTGAGGGTGCAGGATTGATACTACTATTCACTAACATTTGGTGAGTAGTTGCCCTTGACTTCTTAGGCTGTCGGTGGCTCTAGCCCTGCAATTTGAATAACTTGTGGATTGCTTGATTATTAAAATATATAAATAAAATTAAAACAAAATTTCTTTTGTAGTGCTAATAATCTTTTTTTGGTTGCTAATGGTTTTGGCAAAAAAAGGAAAAATCTTAATTTAGTTATATGCATGACAAATTGAGGCTTTTGAGTGTTCCCTTTTGTATGTTTACTTGTTAGTCACCTTGACTGGGATAAGAGTAGCCCTTCCTTTGATTGTCTTGCTAGTATATTCAACTCAAATTTGGCTTTACACACACATATGTCGATGGTTACCTACGGAATCCCTCAGGAAGAATTATCAAGGCCAAAGGTCCTGAGGCTGAGCCCGTACTTGATTCAAAGTACATATACCCAATTTAGATATTTCATATATCTATCACCTATTTTAATATATTTCATTTTTAAATCTTAAAACATTCAATTTTTTGCTTAATTCCCATGTAAATATGTGCATGTAATATATAACTGAAGTTTTCCTGAAATATCTCTAGAGACTTCAAATACATAGCACCACTTTCTTTTTTACTTCAGTTTCTCTTTTATTGCACTTTATTGTGTATGTTTTGTTTATGCATGAAATTCTTATGTTTCTTACCTGCATTATTGACATGTGGAAAAAAACTCTAGGGTAGTGAACATAGGACATATGTTTAGGGTGTAAAACTTTAAATGTATAATTTTTTTTCTAATAAAAGCCTTAGGATAAAAGACGTAGGACATATGTTTAGACGAAAAATTTATGACATACGTCCAACACAGTGACTTGGCAAAACGTCAAATATCATTAAAACCTCCTTAAAAAAAAGTCATTAAAATAAAATCAAAACAGTACAACAAAGAACCTAGGATAGACTATTTGAGGCATGTTTTCTCTTCTCCCCCCTCTTTTCACGGAACGAAGCGACGACACCATCGAGCGATGGACAATCTTCAAACAACAATCAAGATAAAACATGAAGCTAGGGATGATTCTCAACTAAACTTTTGATGGACCTATGATATATTCTTTAGATATTTAGTAGATTGTCAATAACCTTCACATTGAAGGGTGTCCTACACCTCACTATAAATTATTTTAATATTCATAATGAATTTCAATATGATAAAGGTAGTTTTTTTTTATAATTAATTGCTTCATAAATTTTATAATTATGAAAATGATTCATGTATTAAAAAAATTATTCTAATAGACATTGCCTCGATTGAATACAATAAATTTTATTCATGTAAATTATAATTTTCTTAAAAATTATCATTAAGCGTACCAATTAAACTACCGTTAAGCGATTTGTCTTCCGGGAACAGTTCTTCCTTGATAGATGGCGCTATCCACTGGATCTGTATGTTAGTGACTTCCCAGAGATCACTCCCGTCGCCCTGCACCAGAACCTCCTTCTCCTTCATCTCTAATATCATCCTGCTCAGCAGCTCCGGCACCAGCTCCTGCATCACCGACGACGGCATCCCCTCCTCCCCAAGGCTCGCCTTTATACACGTGTCCATCCTCCGCAGCAATCCAAGCCAGAAGATTCTGAACCCCCCCGGGTCAGCCGCCAGCCGAAGCATAAAACAGAGGTAAACCTCCACCAATTGCTCCAACGCCATCTTCAACGTCCCCTCCATGCTCCTCGTCTCTCGTTCCATCCCCTCTCGTCGCGAATACTCCACCATCTTCTCGTGCAGATCGTCCACCATCGCGAAAATCACAAGGTTGAAGCTTGACGCATGGCTCCCTGTCGTCCACTCCAGCTCGTCCGCCACATCTAGGAAACATCGCCCTAAAGCCATCACCGCCTGATTCCTTATCTCCTCTCTCCTCACCAAACTCGTCTTCCGCAATGCCTCCACCAATTTCATGAATAGGTTCGTCGCCGCCCTAAGGTTTTCCTCTGTTGATGAGCTATTACTGTACGTATTGGAGCTGCCTGAGTCGTTAAAACTGGACTTTTGCCATTGGATGATCCACTTCACGGAATCGGCCATGAGTTGCAGAATCTGGGAGCTCTTCTCAACCGGGCTGATCTTGAGTGCCGCAAATCCAAAAGCCGCCTCAATGCAGAAAGCGTAGTTGTTTCTGGTGACAAGGCCAGTCTCTGTCATGAGGATTACTAGGGTTTCTACCGCCCGATCAAAGTTCTCCGGGTGTCGCCCCGTCACTGATAATAGGTGGAGCAGCGTCTTCCACCCAAGCACCGTCTGCACGCTCCTTGCATACAGGCTCAAGATTTTTACCGTCGCCTCGGCCACGCTCTCATTGCATGCGTCTACAATATCCTTGTCTAGCTTCCAAATCAAATTAATGGACTTGAAAAGCATTTCCTCGAGCTGTCTGTCTTGTAGCCTCGGCGGCTCTGAAAACATTAGAATTGCTACACGGAGCAGAGCAACCATCGCCTTCTCTGCAAACGGGCATGGCGAGAGCAGAGGAAGTTGCGACGCTAGCGCAAGGCTCTCGTGGAACTGCATCCAAAAGGTAGCAAAGCGATGGCGATTGGTTTTTATGATGATAAAAATGAGGTCCCAGCAGAATCCAACCGTTTCCTCTTCCTCCAATGCCGTGCTGAACTTTTGCCCCTTGCCAGCCGCAGCAAAGAGTATGGCCCTTATAAGGTTCTGTAATGATTCTTGTGGCAACCGGGCAGTTTCCATAAATATGCTATCAATTCGGCATTGTTGTATTAGCTTCAGATTGTTTTCCATCTCGCTCGTAGCATTCAGCATGGAATCGGCACCAGTTTCGAGGGAGAGTAGCTGTGTGAATCTCCCAACCAGCCCGGACACGTTCCGTCTGTCACTGGCAGGGGAACATGATGGGAAGATGACACCGAACCCAGACTCTGATTTTGAATGACGGCTTCCGCCATCATCTACGTTGGCCTCAGTTGCGCAGCCGCTGGTTTCAATAAGTGTAGGCGGCAACAGCTTTAGCCTCTTAAGCTTAAGCAGACAATCTATCATGCTTCTCCAAGCACCCCGAATCGACCCGCCAAACTTATTAGCGATTGTGAAAACCGCCAGTGTTGCCATTTTTGGCTTCACCTCGTTGGAGAAGTTGAAGATAATCTCCTCTGCGGCGGCGTAGGGGTTGAGTAGGGTCGTCAATTTACAGAAACAAGATAGTAGCTCGTCCAGGATGTCCTCCAAACCATATCTGGCAATCCGAGCGATCGAGAAGAGCCCTTCGATGCACTCTTGAAGCACGTTTTCATCTTCGGTTTGCTCGAAGATTATAAAGAAGGTGGCAACCAAAATGCCGGAGATGGTGATGAAGACCTCCCGACATAGCATGTGATTTTTTTCGCAGTGTATAAAGGGCTCCGCTAAAGTTGACTGTTTTATGAGGTTGGCCCAAAAATTGGAGTTCAGCTCAGAGATGACGGCGCTGGAGGAATCGTAGAGAGTGATTGCATTTGTGGAGATGGAGTGGAATAGTTCCGAGAGATACTCTCGGGGAAGATCCATTCCTCCATTGATGGCCCGATTGTTCTTTATAAATTCTTCTTCTGTCATCTTCTTCTTCACCTGTGGATTATGCTGGTCTGTGTTGAGCATGATGAGGGAGTAACAGAGAATAAAGACGACATCTTTGCTTGTAAAAATCTCACATTTTTGTTGCTGCTGCTCATAGTACCTTTCTGAGAAGGTCTCGAGAATTCGTTGGATCTTTTGGGATTCACCGGGAAGCCGAAAAGTTTCGAGAAAGGTTCGGAGGGCGGTGTCAAGAATCACTCCTTCGAATTCAAATGTCTGCGTGAACTCCTTAAGAACCTTGACATTGAAGCCGTCGGGGTTGCCCAAGTAATCGCCAATCTTGTTCTTGTCGAGCCTCGGCGTGTAGCGAAAGAAGTAAGCTATGCTTTTAGGGTCCGGCGGGCTCGGCACCAACCGACTGATGCTCAGAAAATCCATTCCTTTCTTCTCGTTCCTGTTGTAATGGTTGGCGGCAATCATCATCTTCTTCTTCTTCATCTTTCTCATCCTTACAAATTCTACCCAAGACTCGGGATCCTTGTGCGCGTCACAGTGCTCCAGCCAAAAAGACTTGAACTCCGAGTCATCGATCTTGTAAGCATCTCGACTCAGCGCTTCACATATTTCTATGCCGTTGGCGATGTCGTGAATTATGACGAGTAAGCCTTCGAAGGCCTGGAACTGCATCGAGGAGATTGGATTGCTCATGGAGTCTGCCGTCTTACAGAGAATCCTTACAATTTCCTCCAACACATTGTGCCGGATAGGATCGCAGTCATAATTCACATATATTTCAATGATGAAATTGGGCTGCCTGCAGAAACTCACGACGCTCTCAACCGCCACTTCTTGGAGCTGAGATCCATAACTCCCCTTGGCGATCTTTATCAGCACAAACTTGAAAAATGCCTCTAATTGCAACCTCAAAAACCTTGAAAGATGATATCTTGGAGATTAAAAAGGGGAAAAAAATGTATTTTTATAATAAATTTAAACTATTTATAATTCCAACTCAAAAATTACCTCCGAAAAAAATGATAGAGGTTGAAGACAATATTACAGATCATGGAGAAGATGCGGAGGCCGCATCGGGTACCATAATGGATAAGATGGTGAAAGAGATCATGTTGAATTATGTGGAGAAGAGCCGGATGATGGCTGATACTGTCTCCGCCGAGCTCAACAACGGAATTAATGAGCAAGAGGGCGAAGAGTTGATCCTCCTCGTTGGAGCTGACGTCGCCAGCTTCAGCTTCGGCGGGCTCTTCTACGTTCAAAAGCGAGCACAGGAAATAGAATATATCAATCATACATTGTGCGGTGTAGCTGAAATGGAGGGACTTTTCCTCTGCCTCAGCGCTGGATTCAGTGGAGCCGCCGTCTGAGAATCGCATATCGGGGAGACGGGAATAAACGGCCTCGATAAGATCGAGCATTGATTGATGAGCGCTATGCTGTAAGAGATCACCGCGCGTGGCAGACTGCTGAACGATTTGGAAGCAAGAGCTGACAATGGTGCAGATGGCATGATCCGTTAAAAGAGCAGAGGCTTTTGAGCGCACAACGGCGACAAGCAGCTGAAGTATGCGCAGGAGGATGGAGTCCTCCGACGCAGGGTCGGTGAGCTCCAGGCGACAATTGGTTATTGCCAGGACTACCGCATGGATTGCCTCGCGGGCGCCGGCGGTGAGTTCGCTGAAGATTTCTAGACGAATTATCTTCAGAATCGCATACAGAGAGGCGTTGGTGGAGGCGGAGGTTACATCATCGCTCTGTATGATGTCGAGGAAAGGGGAGAGGTAGAGCATGGGGTCGAGGGAGTACCAGCTGCCGCGGAGGGGATGGAAGATGAGGGAGCGAAAGGATTGGAGGGATTTGACGAGAAGGGAGTTATGGGAATCGGTTTCGGAGCCGCCGGGGAGGGTGGTGGCCGCCGTGGGGTCTGGATGGCTACGAATCACGGCGAGCATCATGCCCACCTCCGTATTGAGCGCGCAGGAGATGCCCAGCTCGTGAAGCCGCCGGTCTCGATGAACTCGCCCACCGCAGGCTGGAGGTGGCCGGTTTCCGGCATCGTCTTCTTTGGCCGGTCGAGCCATTAGATGAGCGATCCGCTAACTGAACATTCTAATTTTTTGCGAAAAACGTTGCTCCCCGCAATATCTAAGGGGTTTTACGCTGTTGAAAATAACGCACTAGCCACCCAAAACTTCATTATTTACATTCTAGCCACATGATGTAATTAATAAAATGAAAAAAAAAATTAAATAATAAATATTAAAACAAAAAAAATGCCTAAAAAATTTAAATTGTGGATTTAATTAATTATCAATCTATTTAGGTGATTTTAAAAAATAGTTAATTAATGAAATTGAAATTAACTTAATATCGGAATTTCAATTAAATTAAACTAAATACTTTAACTAGTTAATAAAACCGAAAACCAAATAATTAATTTAATAGGTTTGAAAGTTTATTAAAATTAAATTTAAATATTTCATTAATTTAGCAAAACTCAAGGTTTATTTAAATCAAAATAAATATTGATTAATAAAACTTAAAATTAATTAATGTATTCAATAAAATTCAAATCTATTTAACTTAAAGTAAATATTTTAATTAACCAATTTATTTAATAAAACAATTTAAGTATTTTATTTAACAAAGCTGAAAAACTCTCCCCCATTTAATTAATTTAAATATGTTAGTTAATCAATCTAAATAATTAATTTAATTTTTCAATAATTAACATTTCAATTAAGCAATAAAATTAACACCTCAATTAACTCATTGGTAGTTTAATTAACAATTTAGACATTTAATTAACTCATTAACAATTTAATTCCTAATCCACACATTAATGACTAATTGAAATGGAAAAATGTGGATGCCAATAACTAATCATTAAACAAACGGGGCGAACACAAACACACTTTTTATGTTCAAAATATAAATGAGCCGAACACCAACAATAATATTTTTTAATGGGCCAAACATGAGCTGAGTCTGGACTCGCTCGTACTTGGCTTGTTTACACGCCTAGTATATACACAAGAGCAAAACAACCAAAATAGACAAATAAAAATTAAAGGGAAAAAAAAAAACAATATTTGGTGCGATATTATGACAAGGCTATAAAGTGCTTGCTTCTATAAGAACAAAATAGGAACTTTCATAAAAAAATTAGATATTACACCTTCAAAAGAAATCCTGAATTGAAAACGCCCTCACATGATTCAAAGTAGAAAAATAAGGGCATTTACATGCATACCACACAATTCTTATGTATTTACATATCTAACCCCAAAACATTCATATTTACATGCATACACCACAAATTTTTGACATCACATTAAAAAAAACTACCATCATCATCACCTTTTAAAAGTGAAATGCATACACATTTTCATGTATAGATTTATGACTCTAATTTGTTATGAGCGTAAATATCAAATTTTGAGTGTCAGATATGTAAATACATAAGAGTTGTAAGGTATATATGTAAGTTTCCCAAACATAAATCACTTTTAGTCAAGCATAACAACCTTAGGCCTTTTGTTTCGCCTAACCTCCGTCGATAAATCGTTAACAAACTTACTCTTACATTCAGAACCCGAACTGTTTTCATCAGCATCACTAACATCACCGTCGGAAGAATCAGCGCTTGACGATGAAATCGACGGCCCAAAACCACACATCGACGCTTCGGCCGCCGAGACAGCTTCATCGCTACGAAGATCCGCAACGCCCAAAAGCAAATCCTGCAAACACAGAACTATTAAAAAATGAAATACAGCTTTTTATCCATGGGTTATATATGTAAATACATAGGAATTAAGCGGTATGTATGCAAATCTTCCTTTTTAATTTTATGATTTTTTCAAGGGAAGTTATTGGAATGAATTGGTGAAATACCAATTGAATATATTTTTCTTCATCATCATTCAGCACTTCTATATCATAATTTGAAGAAGGGTTCTCCTGAAACAGCAATGGAAAGAGTATTTGAGATGAGGAGAAAGTACAACAAGTGCAGAAAAATAAACTAATGGAGTTCTAAGATTCATGCCTGTGCTCTCAGCTCCAGGTCTTGATTAGCTTTAGCCATGACTTCAAGAAATTCCTCAACTTTTCCAATAACTGGGAATACATGCCAAATGAGATCATAATAAGACTTGGATCATAAAATGGCATACATACCAATCAATTATTATGTACTTGCATATCTAACAAATAAACTACAATTTTTACTACCCTATGCATCTGAAGGGCATCTGTAGTTAAAACAGTTTAAAAAATGGGAAATTTACATATGTACTACCCAAATCTTATGTATTTGCATATCTAACACCTGAACTTCAATTTTTATCATGCCACCTTATCTATGCATTAAAATGTGTATTTCACCTTTTTAAAAGTTAAAATAGTGGCATTTTTTTATGTGATATGAAAGATTTGGGTGGTATTAGAGCAAAAAAGTAAATCTTTTTTCTTGTAGTCCTAAGCCTTCTTCTAAAATTTTTAAGGGGCATTTACATACCTAGGAGTCATTTCTCTAAAAGGATTTTGTGAGAAATAAATATATTAGATATGGTTGGATGGAGCACCAGTTGAAGATAAATAACAAAGAAATAGTTTAGGCATAGGTATAGATAAATAATAAAGGACAATTACATACAAACCACCTGAAACATTGATATTTACGAATTAACTATCCAAATGAGTTTTTTGAACTCTGAACTGATGTATTTATGCGTGCCGCAATCGAACTATTAAAAAATAAAAATGAAAAATATGGGTTGGAGTTTTACCATGAATTTTGATATTTGGGTTAGAATTTTAAAAAAAAATGGATGAAAGACGTGGTTGAATTGTAAATAGCATGTTTCGGGTGGTTGGTATGTAATCTATGAGAAAAGAGATGTGTTTTATTAATTTATAGTGTTAGGAAATTAGATGGTTACAAAAACAAAATATGAGGCGTACAATAGGGACTTACTTTGCTTGAATAAAATTTTATTATGTTTTAATCTAATAGTTCTTGTTCGATGTTGATTCCTTTTGAGTAAGATGCGAGAGCTGCTACTATAATCACATGTTATCCAGTGAATTTTGCATTTATAATCAACAAGAAGGGCAATGTATTCCAATACTGTTCATACCAGAAGAAGAGGATAGTATTTCATTCAGTTTTGTAATGGAAAATAAAAAAGATGATTTACAAACATGCCGCACAATTCCTTGTATTTACGTATCTAACACCTAAACCTTACCTTTTTTACATTTATGTCATTCTACCTATTCATGAAAGACGAGTTTTTTGCTTTTTAAAACTTAGTAACAGCAATATTTTTGATGTGATATGAAATATTTGAGCTTTGTAGATGTAAAAAATCAAACTTTAGGTGTTAAATATTTAAGTAAATAAAGATTGTGTGGGAAGGAAGAGAAAGCTTGCGAAGAATAATCACCTTGGCTCTTAGGAAGTGGAGAAATTAATGGCCTTTCTTTTGGTTTAACGTAGTTTTGGTGCTTATGTTCCGGCAGAGGTGGAGGATCCTTGCGGCGAAGAAGAAGGTCATCTGCAAAATATTTGCATTTATATCATAAAAAATTAAAATTTGTAATCATAGATTGAATTTTCAGAGTAAAAATTTACAATAATTGAAGAAAATGTACCCAGCAGAGAAGGCCTCTCAACATGATCCAAGAGCTCTTTGCTGGTGTTTGGCATTGCAGCCTCAATAATTAATAGAGCAAATGCTAATAGGCACTGTGGGTAAAGAATAACATTTTAACATCAACTCAATTAAATCTAATTAATTTCATAACAACATAACATAAAAAACTAATAATCTACATGCTGAAAAAGACCAAAAAAGAGGAACATTTACATACATACCAGCCAATTCCTGTATATTTACATATCTAACACCTAAACATTACTTTTAGCATCTATACAACCCAATTCGTTCATATCACATCAAAAATACCACTTTTTTAACTTTTAAAAGGTCATGCATAGGAAAAGTGATATATATTTGTAACAGTTGAAGTTTAGGTGTTTGATATATAAATACATAGGGATTGAGTGGTATTTATGTAAACCTTCCTTTCTTCTATCTTTAGATTTCTACTTGCTTCATTAGAGGCTCTCTCGTTGCTCTTCATCTTTCCTTCTCTATGTGATTATTTTTTTTATTTTAAAAATTACTATTTTGTTGTTATTTATTTTTTATTTTTCTTTTACTCGCTTCTCATATGAATTTTCTGTCTGCAACTATTCCATTGTTGATTATGAGCTCACACTACAGTCAATGTGTTCTCATTGGAATGATGGCGGGTTCAGTGGAGATAATAAATAAGCATATACATATGTACCACCCAATTCCTATGAATTTACACATCTAACACCTAAGACTTTATTTTTTACATTTATACCATCCATATCTTTCATATCAAATGAAAAATACTATTTTAACTTTTAAATGGTGAAATACACCTTTTCATGCATGGGTAAGGAGGCACGTATGTAAAAATTGAAGTTAAGGTGTTGGGTAAGTAAATCCATAGAAATTGAGGGTATGCATGTAAATCATCCTTTGTATTTTTATTGTTTAGCCAAGTTTTACATATCCACAATATAGAAATGCTAAAGTCAAATCTAACAAATAATTTTCTATACTTAATTTACTGTATTCAAAATGACTCGCTAATTATAATGCAATATATTTACCTTGCATATTCAAAATACATGCACCATGAACGCGTGACAACCTCCAAGGTTTTTTGCTTGCGTCAATATACTTTGTAATAAATGCCATTTTTTTCTCTTTGTTTTTTGAGATTTACATACATACCACCCAATTACTATTCATTTACTTATAAGTAAAGTGTTAAAATAGTCTCCGGCTATTTACATGGGTGGGGTTGTTTTAGTCTCAGAGTTTATAGAAATGTCAAAATAGTTCT
>NEWO01000067.1:2024817-2048331 GCA_003013225.1 Phalaenopsis aphrodite
ATATCACACAACTCTTTTGTATTTGCATATCCAACACCTAAACATTCGTATTTACATGCATATCACCCTAATCTTTAACATCACGTAAAAAATACCACCATGCTTCCTTTTTTGGAGTTGAGTTCCCCTTTTAGTGCATAGGTTTATAAACCTCGAGGTGTTAATAGTGCAAATATCTTAGGTGTTAGATATATAAATGCATAAGAATTGTCTGGTATTTATGTAAATTTCTCTTTTAAGTTTTATGGATGTGGGTTGCATATCTAACAGATCTAATGTCTCCACGGATTGTGCCACAAAATGTGTGTTTTGGTAGGGGCACATGGGCAGCAAAAGACAGAAACTAAACATAGGTGTAACGCTGGATTTGAAAATCGTCGAGAATGCACTTAGAACATATGTACTTGGGTAATTTCTTTTGCTTCTTATCATATGAAATAGAAATATATATTTTGAAGGTGCAGGAAAACTGAAACCAATGCCCTACAAATGTAGCAGACAATCTGTGTTTGGTAGCATGATTCAACCAGGATTTAAGCATGATTTAGCTTAAATCCTGCCAAGACGGTCAAATTTCTAAAATAAATCCCTCAGGGGCTGTTTGCTAGCCGGTTTTGAGCAGGATTTACGAAAGCTTGAATCCTGCCAAACAGCAGAAAACGCCTCCATAAATCCTGAGCTCCCGTAAACCCCAAAATGGCGCCGATTCGCGATAAATCCTATGAATCGGCGGATTTGGTGAATCCGGGACGAACGAAGAGGAAGTAGCGCGGGGCTTACCTTCTTCAATGGTTTCTGGTCGGAGCGGAGCGGAGGATGAGTTTCGGTGGTCTCTGTAAGCCGCGGTGGCCTTCCCAGCTAGCTATGATGGAGCCGATGGCTTCGGGCGAAACCGGGAGGGCAGGGACATAAACTAGGGCTTCGAGCCGAAAGGGTGAGAGGGGGGCGGATGTAGGTGTGGGTGTTTAATTCAGGGATAATTACATACATATCATTCCAAATAGTGTATTTATAGATTGATTAAATTCATGTATTTATGAATGTAATTATCGAATTTGATAAAAATGTAAAAATTAGGTTAATATTTTATCATTAATTTTTAATAATAAGACTAAATTAATTAAAAGCAAAAATATTTTTTTATTATAAGATTTGATTAAAAATACTTCTTATATTTAATTGTATTTATATCATCTTGATTGAGGATTATTAAAATATTTTGTCATGTTAGTATATGTAATTTAATTAGTATAAATAGGGGTGTAAATGAGCCCATCACAAGCGAGTTCATGCTCAGCTCGTGTTCGGCTCGTTTATATTTCGAGCTCAGAAAGTGTGTTCATGTTCGGCTCGTTTGCTTAACGATCCGAACAAAATCCATTCACGAACAGAGAGTCATTTTGACAACCATAATCACATAGTCATAAAATGTTAAAGATTGATGCAATATTTAAAACATCATTTGAATCTAATTTAATAATTTTTATTCTGTTTTTTTTATTAATATTTTTAATTGATTATAAATCTTTGTAGTCAATTAATTTTTGTAAAAATACTACTCGTTCTATATATATATAATTAGTAGTATTTCTAGCCAAAATGATCCGAACACGAATGAACAAATATTGTTCGTGTTGTTCGTGTTTTCTCGTTAACTTAACAAACACACGAGCTTTTTAACGAGCCGAAGCTATTCACGAACAACAAGTCATTTTGACACCCCTAAGTATAAATATAATTAATAATAAGTTAGATTTTACATAACAATCATAAAAAAATAAAATATAATATTTTAACTACTTAAACTTTAAAAATGATATTTTAGGCACTAAAAAATTTAAATATAACATTTTAGTCATTTAAGAACAAAGTAGTTGTAAACTTGTAATGAAAAAAAATAATTAAAATGTAATATTTAAAGCTTGGGTGATTAAAATGTTAAATTAAAATTTTCGGATGAATGATATATAAAAATCTCAAATATTAAATAAATTAATCGTTATTATTAGAAAAAAAAAAAATATTAATAATATTTTAAAAAATGACTAAATAAAAGTTATCAATTGCTTTGGTTTTGTTAATGAGTAATTTTGATGTTAACTTTTGTTAATCAAGATTTAGTTATTTTAACTAATATTGTTCGATATATGTAAATGCTACTGTAATAAAGTCGGCCGTGTTCTGTTCATCACTCTTCAGGCTTCTTGCTCCGAAATTTCGCCGGAGAAATTGGCTGCCGCCGGGACTATGTCGAAGGCGAAACAATCTGTGTACATCTCTTCCTCATCAGACGATGAAGAAGGAGAAGAAGAAAGCTCAGGGCAAGAGGACGAAGAAAGCGACTACGAAAGCGAAGAGGAAGAAGATGAGACAGAAAGTGAGGAGGAAGAAGATGAAGAGGATGAATCAGAATCAGAGTCAGATCAGGAAGTACAGGTGGAATCGGATGAGAGTTCCGATGAGGAGGGGTGTGAGTAAGTTAGATACCATCCATGATCCGTCTTTTAACTCTCATTTATCTGTTATTGTGAAGTTATAACCTACAGGGTTATATTGATTTTTTCCTGGCGATGTTTTGGGATTGGATACCCAGCGAAGACGACAGCAGTGAGGACGAGGACGACGAAGGTTGTGATCGGAAGGAGGGTAAACTTACAGATAAAGATCTTTGTGACAAAGTCGTTAATCTTCTTCGCCAAAGTATTTCCCTCAAACCTTTTCCCAATCACAAATTTCAATTAAGCCCCCTATTTCCTCTACATCTTATATACCAATCGGCCAAGCTGACTACAAATTTGCGTCAGTTTACATTCTGATTGAATTTATTTATTTATTTTTGTTCTAATTTTATAAAGAAGATACATCTTCTCACAGGCGCGCATATCTTGTTGATATGAACGGGGTATTCTATGTTGAATTACGACGATTAATGATTGTGGCTTATTATACATCTTGTTCTACCGTTTTTTTTCTTTACTATTTTTATCAAACAGGAAACAAAAAATTGAATGTACTGAAGTTGGAAGAGTGCAAAGCCTATTTGAGAAAACATGAGCTAATAATAAGTGGCGGAAAAGCAACCTGTATCCAACGAATTCTTGAGCATTGGAGGTGAGCGATAGATATACCTTTGAGAATTTTTGAAGCTGCCTAGATTTACATTCTTTTATGAACCCCCCTTGAGTCTGCTTGAAACCTTATGGAGTTTTAGATTAGGGGCATTTACTTTCATACCACCCAATTTCTACATATTTACATACGTAAACTTTACCTTTTTTACTTTTATAACACTCATATATTTCATATCACATAAGAATACCACTTTTTTAGATATGTAAATAACGTAGTAGCTGAGTCTATGCATGCAAATCTTCCTATTATCTTGGTTATGAACTCATTTTCTTAGAAGCTGGTAAATTGCCTTATGGGAAATTAAATTTTATTTTATTTTATCATTTGTTTTTGTTATTATGGCATATGATAATTTAATGGCCTTTTTCAACTCTATCAATGTTTATGGAGAAGTTTTGAACGCTAGGTTTAATGATAGGTGGTTCGCTTGAAGCTAATCTGGTATGTTCTTACGTATTGTTTTGTCAGTTGGAATACGTCGGTGGTTGAAGGTTGGAAGGTCGTTTGAAATTCCTTTTGAGAATTTTTAAATGGGAATATTTACATACATAACATGCAATTCTTATGTATTTACATATCTAACATCTAAACTTCAATTTTTACATACATGCAAATTGCCACCTTACCTATATAATGAAAATGTTTATTTAATTTTTTAAGGGTTAAAATTGTGGCACTTTTGATGTGATGTCAATGATTTTTGTGATATAAATGTAAAAAAGCAAAGTTTTTGCCTCAGGCATGTAAATATATAAGAACTGGTTAGCATGTAGGTGAATGCCATTTTTAAATAATTTCCATGTTAAAGCTGTTTAACTGCACAAATATGTAATGTTGTTGCGTATGATGTTCAGTTAATTGTGACTGTTGAGAGTTGCAAGCTCAATTCGAATGGATTAATGCTGCTACATAAACTCATGAACTTTTGATTCAACCCGGCCAAAACACCGATGAAATGTCCACAACAAAGATAGGGTGGCGTAAATAGATCCATGTTGGCAATTAATTTGACCGAACTAAGAAAAGATCATGTAATAAAACATTCGCAGCATCAACTGAACTTTTAATTATTCAGCATAAATATATAAGTAAATCTAAATAAAAACAATTTTGACATAAGAATATCTTTTATGTGGTTCTGCACCCAACAAGCCTACATCTACAAGTAAGCTTTTTGGTTGCTTATGTTTACACAATGACACTTCACTAACCCAAGCTTTACATCTAAGACTTCTTCTAGTATTAGTAGACTTGACAGCCACGAGATTGTAATATATAAATGTCATTCAAAATCTTCAAGAATTTTATGTTTACCAATAGATTTCACCTAGCAAATCTATAAACATTAAATCTCTACAATAGATTGTAAAGGATGCAATACAAATTAATTTAACAGAAACATAGACGTCTATTGGAGTGATTGAAACATGTAATGAGGCCTATAATTTGGTTGAAATATGACTTGATTTGATCTAACTAGCATGGAAAAGGGCCCAATTTATAGACCCAAAAATTGACCCGATAATAGGCCTCAACCATTTGTAGGAAAGCAGGTTTGATCTCAATTTAATACAGCCCATCTAGTTTACAATCTATTATATATTTTCATGGGTGTTTCTGTTGATTAAGTTAACATGGTCATTGGAAGGGGGTTCAATTCTTAATTGATCATTTACTCCCACCTTTTGGGTTGGGGAGGGAACTTTTTCCCTCTATTTTTTTCATGTTTGCTTCTACTCGCATTCCCATGCTTTGGGATGGGGCTAGTATATTAATGCATAGAATCATAATCATTAATCCAAGAGTATAGTTCTCATGTTATCCATGACATGTCTATTTTTGTCTGAAAAAAGTTTAAAATATCATATTTGAAATTTTTTTGCACGAATGATCATTTTTTTGTCCATCTTCACCTTTTGCAAGTGTGATCATTGCCAACCATCTTCTCTATTCATTTCTTTAAAAATATTAGTTTTTTAACTCTCCTAGCAAACAACTTCACCAATTTACTTCTATTTTATGTTTTTGCCCCTGTACTTTCCTTATGAATCCTTCCCTTAACTCACTTTTACTCTATAATTTTGACATATTTGCAAACCTCATCGCTTTCTGATACTAGTTTTATAGTTTTCTACTCATCCACCTGGGCTGTCTCATCTCTGCTACGTTGAGGTTGCCTTCTATGCACTTTTTCGTTTGTCAACACCAAATATCATAATAATGTATCTCTTAATACCAGGATTCTGTTGCCTCCCACAGAATTTATTTGTCATGAAGTTTAACAGACTCTTGCTCAGCTAACATGTTTGTTTTACTTTTTATTCTCTCCTCTATTTCCCTTCCTATTCTTTGGAATAAGCAAGGAAAATTAAATTTCATCATGTTCTATGATAAATTAATCCATTTTAACATTTACTACCCATCAGAGTTGCTACTTTTTTCCTTTTATGATAATTTTTCTTACTGAATTTATTTTTACTTTCTATACTTATCATTAAACATTTAACCTCAAATCTATTACTGGTACTCACCACCTGTTGACGCAAGCGAAAAAAGATTGAAAAACGTGTCGAGGATTCGCTTCATACTTTTAATTCTCACAAGAACTGCAGAAAAAAAGCCCGCAAAATCATGAATAGCAAATAAGAATCTAATTTTTTTCTTAGGTTTTTTTTGGGGAATTATTTTTATTATTTTGTTCTTAGTTACTGAATCTAAACATGCACCTGTAATTATCATTTTCATTATGCATTCGTCAGACTAAAAGATGGAAATGGCGAGAGGTTGTATCCAAAGTCATCATTTTCTATCAACTGTACAGGTAATATTTATCCTCTTCACTCTAAATTCGTGTTATATCACTTGCCTAGCAGGTTGAATTGTTATTGTTGTCATTTTACAGGTGATGTCTGCCAAGGTGATGTTGTCATGTTCAAGCAAAGAGTCTATGATAAGTAAATCTTTTTTTGCATTACAAAGTCTCTTTTTCACTATTGGGGCATTTACTTACATAAAACCCAATTCTTATGTTTATCGAACACCAAAACTTTGCTTTTTTACATTTATATTACCCAAATCTTTCATGTAACATAAAATATACCACTCTTTTAACTTAAAAAAAGTGAAATACACATTTTTATGCATGGGTAAGGTGGCATATCTGTATAAAATGTAGTTTAGGTGTTAGAGATGTAAATCCATAAGCATTGAGTGGTTTGCATGTAAGTCTTCCTTCACTATTTCACCTTGTTATTGATTTCACTCTTTGACTAGGAACCTCCTAATTTTTTTACTAGGTCTAACAAAGTTTCAAGAATTGGAATAGTTATAGGAAAGCGAACAATTGCTGGTAGGATTGTTAAGGAAAGCTATGGCAGAGCGAAGCAGCAACACACTTTTACTGTAAGTCGTGCTATAAATTACCTGATAATTATTTTGTTAAGCAGCTTATGTTTTTTTATTTTTGGTTACATGATTAAAAAGATCGAAGTATTGTGGAGCAAAGGTGTTCAGCCATTGCCATCATTACATCCTTTGCTTGTGAAGGGGCGTAATCTCTATCGATACAGAACTTTCCGCCAGGTAAAGTTGCATTTCTTATCTCTAAATTGACCATGGAATCAAATCGATGCATTGCTAATCTGTGGTCTGGCCTTGTAAATCCTTTTTGAGGGAAAAAAATAATTAGGAGCATTTACATGCATAGCACGCAATTCTTACTTATCTACATATATCACACCTAAACTTTCTTATTTACACATGTCACTCAGATCTTTAATATTACATCAAAAATGGTAATATTATCACTTTGTAAAAGTGAAAAACACCTTTTATGCATAAGTTTAAAGCACCAAAATGCTATGTTTGTAAATATGAAAGTTTAGGAGTGAGATATGTAAGTAGATAAGAAATGTGTGCAAGATATGTAAATTTCCCGAATAATTAAAATTTAAATTGTCTAGTCCATTGAAGCCTCTACGATGTGGAGTTTCAAGTGTACGCTTATCATTGGAGACAAACTTTTTGCACTGCATACTTTTTCTTATTTTGATTTGTATTGGAGATAATTAGAGCCCTAGAATCTATATTTCTTTTGGAAGAGCTACATCCATACCACTCAATTCATACATATTGATATACCACTTATGAATGAAAAGGTGTATTTTACTTTTTAAAAAGTTAAAATTGTGACATTTTCTATGTGATATAAAATCTTTGAGTGGTATTTTTTGGCGTCAGCTATGTAAATACATAGGAATTGGGTGATATTCATATAAATTCCCCTTCTGTTTTAGTTTTCTACAGTGCTTGTCATAACTTATGTTCTCATTGTACCTTACAATAATCAATATAATATGGTACAATGGGAATTGTTAGTTTTTGATTTGGGTTTTTGACTGGATTGTAAGGTACAATTGCCAAGTTGTTTGATATAATAGGTAATCATTTTTTATATATAAACTGCCAACAGGCTAATTTTATTCCAAATAATAATCTAGTAGTCATTAAATTTTGAAATTGCACAAGAAAATTAATAAACCATGTAAAATTATAGCAATGACCAAGATTCACAATACTAAAAGGCATCTAACACTTATCACATTTGACAGAACTTCAATCACGTACAAACTACTCAGTCGATAAATTAATGGCAAGAAAAATGATAGAAATTGCACAAAAGCTTCTGTCCTCCCACCTATATAGGGAGACCTTTTAGAGGAAGTGGCTATCAAGACCCCTGTAGCACTAAAAGAATACATGTCCAACTACTCGTCTAAGACTTGAGGATGACTAGAACTTCAATTCTTAAACGCTGAATGTTTGATGAATTTTATCTGGCTCAAGATCATGTATGTGAGGACCTAAAATAAGAAATTCCGCTGAATCCCCTGATATTTAATCAAAAAGTACTAGCTCTAGTATTCCCATGTCTTGAAGTTTCTAAATTTTCTAAGCAAAATTGCTCTTGGTTTTCCCAAAACAATAAAAAAAAATTCATGTTTTATACCGCCAGTTGAAGGAAGCCAAAGAATGAACACTGCTAATCGCTAGAGTCTCAATAGTTATTGAAGAAAATAATCATTTGCTATAGTTGTAAGCCACTAAAGTAAGCTGCTAATCTCAGAACTAAGGGGCACAGTGGAAATTGTCATACCACCCATTCATTTTGTATTCTCGCATGTTGAAAAAGTTATGTGCTTTCCAATTTTGCATCATTTTGCCTAGCTTGAAGAAACTTGGCTCTAACGAATTAAGTATTTGATATTTTTTTTGCGCATTAGAGCAAAGCTATTGTAGTTCTTGTTAGTTAATTACAGAGGTAAACTGCTCTCCAGCCTTGCAACCCTAAACCCTAAGGTGTCAAATGAGCTGCTATGATTGACTGAGGAGATATATTAGTTATATAATATAATTTCAATATAATATTGCATGCTTTAATATTATATTATAATATAATGGATTTTTTTTTTTTATATAAAGTCATTGAGGTGCTGCTTCAACTATCTCATGGTGTAAAGCTTTGGGGGATATGCCCAAGCAAAAAAAAAAGCAGCCTCATTGATGACAATGAGGTGTAAGCGTCAAGGTGTTTGTGCGCCCATATTAAGGTGCATTAAGGCATGTGTCTCAAATAATTTTTAAACCATGAATTACGAACGCTTCTTTCATGTTGTTAATTTCGTAACAGTCCCTACTGGAAACTTTTTGGGATTTAGATGCACCATTAGCTTTTACCTGTTTGAATTGTATATGCCTCATTTTCACATCAACAGTAAGCTTAAAATTGCCATAATAACTAGATCATTTTCGAACAAGCAATATAAGAATGCCAATGTGAATCTTTTAAGTAACTAATAATGATTTATAATCTTGTATATGTGATGAAATGATACAGGAAATTTGAACATGTAAACCACGCAAATATGAATGATTATATGGACAAAATGATAGCTAACTCGTATGACTTAAATGTTAATGGATATAATTTACACACTTCTAGATTTGAGCAAACCCTAAAGCTCATATATTTTATGACTATTATTATTGAAATAGTCATTAACCTTTGATGCAATTTCCACCATATACATGGTACTACTATCATAACATTTTTAATCATCATTGGCTTAATTGACTTATTGAAGAAATATGTCGAAAATTATGTTGGGAATTATATTTAGGAATGTCGCTCAATTGCCCGTCCCTCAAAAGTGTCTTCTTATGGTTGTCATTTCTTAATGAATCTATTTCCTTTTATGACCGTGTATTTTTTTGGGCATGCCTTAGGCACCTTAACTAAGGTCATTTACAAATCATGATCAATGGTCTACACACATCACAAAATTTGAATACGTAAACATTCAAGGAAATCGTGATACACCATTTGCTACTACACTCACTAAAATCATTTTCCATAAAGTTAATATATTCCAAGTTGCTATTGAATAACCTAAGATCTTAGTATTGTCAACATTCCTTTTCTCAATATAATTCAGCGCTTTGTCATGCCATCTTTAATATCTCATGGAGTGCCAACATGGTTTATATTAAATTCTCAATTAGCCATATGAATGGTGTTACTTCAAGACAGTCAATACTTAATCCCATCAGTAGCTTATTTTAGATTCATACATAAGTGCAATTTTTTTTAAGGGTACACACGGCTTTTCTCTCTTTCTCCTATCCTCCCACTTGTTGTAACTTCTCCCCACTAACGTTTCTTCTTGGTATATTCTCTTCTTTATGCTCCTTTTAGGTAGCTTGCCTTTGCTCGAGAGCTTACCATTTGTACCTAACTCTCCTCAGACTCTGTTTTTTCTTCTTGACTGTGTTGCAATTGTACATTGCTATTTCAACCGAAATCATTCTAAATCTCTTCTCATTTTCTTATGATGTGATTGTTATTTTTATCTCCTCATATAGTAATGCTGGTGATACATAACAAATAAGAAAGTCTCTTATTTGATCAGTTTTTAATGCTCATCATGTCAATTAATTGTATTTTTAATTTATTTATTTTAATTTTAGTACGGTAATATAATTTAATTTAGCAGAAATATTGTAAATATTTAATCTTATTTTGAAACCTTATAAATCCGCACAAATTAAAAATTAAAGGGAATGAATCAAACATTTAATTATTTTTTTTAATTTAGTGTGTTATTATTTGTTTCTGAATATCGAAACATTTACAACAAGAAGTTGGTGCTGCCAGCTTTTGAGTTGGTTTGCAAATTAACCGCTGTTAAAGTTTTTAAACCCTAATATGACTTTTTATTTCTTGTTTCTTGTTCTTCTACTTCCCCACCTCCTTCCCAATGTCTTATTACCCTTCAACTCCACAAAAATTGAGCCATATTCCTTACATAAAACACCAACTCATTCTGTCCACTCGTTGTGACTAATTCGCTTAAAACGTCATAACCTCATAGCCACATATTCAATTAATCTAAAATTATCTTCATTAGTTAGCTAACATTCCAAACCACTAATATGGAGGCTCTAGTTTTTTTTTTCCATCAAAGTAAACCTAACCACCTACTGCAAGGCAATCTCACCTCTAAATTTGTCCATTAATTATACATTTGACAACATTAATTATACATTTTGGCAACATTCTCGTTTGTCATTTACCAATCCTCTAAACTTCTCAACACCACTTCAATAGCCGATTAAAGTTTTCAAAAGCCATCATTGATGTAAAAGGGTGAGGATTTTTTGTTAATATTTTTTTATTTCTCTTTTTCGAATGCTTAGGTGTGCATGATTCTTTGTCACTTGAGAGGAAGGGTTTCCATTATTCGTATTCGTCGACACTGTATGCGGGGAAGTCTGTCATATCTTGTGACAAAATATGTGCAACGATAAAAATAAATTTTTATAATAGTATCACTGTTGATAAATTCCCCAACCTTGATTATATAATATTATTGAGCAACAAAGGAGTATAAATATATGATACTAGGGATATAGAGAAGGAAAGATATAATACCCAAATCTTTCATAATAACACCCAAAAGATAAAAAAAGAAAGACATTAGTTAAGAAATACGTATAAAAAGAAATAACAGGATGACAACAAAATAAGTAGAAATAACTTCTATTAGCCCCCTCATGTTCAAACATAGATGTCAATCATGTTCAACCTGAATTTAAACTCGTCAAACAACAGCCGATAAATGTTCTTTGTGAGGATATCTGCGAGTTGACTGCTGGATGAAACATATGGAACACAAATCTCTCCAAAATTGAGCTTCTCTTTGATGAAGTGATAGCCAATCTCTACATATTTGGTGCGATTATGCTGGACCAGATTATGAGCAATGCTAATTGCGGTTTTATTATCACATAATAACTGTGGATGAGCAGAAACCGGTATACATAATTCACGGAGCATGATGCGTAGCAAGAACGCTTCATAGATTCCCAAGGGCTTGGAACAAAACTCGGCTTTTGTACTGCTTCGGGCAACCACTGTCTGTTTCTTGCTTTTCCATGTGACTAAGTTTTCCCGCACGAATGAGCATACCCTGAGGTAGATCGTCGATCATGGACGAATTCGACTCAATCATCAACTGTATTAATTGCAATAGAACGAGAGGTGTGATACTAGAATAACAAACCTGAGCCCGGTGTGTCTTTTAAGTAATGGAGGATCTAATGGACAACTTTGAGATGATGCTCATAGGGGTCATGTATAAAATGACTTACAATACCCACCGCATGACAAAATATCTGGGCATGTATGGGCGATAAATGATTTTCTCCATAAGGTGCCAATAGTGTGTCTTGTTCACAAGAACAACACGGGGAACATCAAACAATCTCTCAATGGGTCCATTGAAACAACTGCTGGTTTTCTAAGTAAAAGGTTGGTCTCTGTCAATAAGAACATCACATATTTGAGCTTGGAAAGGAAGATGCCTCGAGAGGACTGGGAAAACTCCAGTTCCTAAGAATTATTGGAGAGATCTCAAGTCCTTTATTTCAAATGATTTGGCAGTAATGCCTTTAAGATATTCCAAGTTTGGCATATCGTTATCGGTGAGCACAATATTATCGACATAGACGATAAGGATGACAATTTGACCATCAGAGGAATGACGCAGAAGAGAGTATGATGTAATTGAGACTCCATAGCCCGCTACCACCTGTGTGAACTTGTCAAACCAAACCCGAGGGGATTGCTTCAGTCCGTTGAGGGACTTCCGTTGTTGGCAAACTTGTCCTCAGAAAGAAGTACAGTCAAAGCCTGGAGATAGAGACATATACACCTCATCTGTAAGATCGCCATTAAGGAAGACATTGTTGACATCCAGTTGGAGTAATAACCAATCCAAATTCACAGCAAGGGATAAAAGGATCCGAATGGTGTTCAATTTAGCAATTGAAACAAAAAATCTAGCTCCCCCTAGGTTTGTGAGTTGCCTTTGGCGTCCGACCGTGCTTTATTGTGTTCAAAGGTTCCATCGAAGTTAAATTTGGTGTTTGAGATCCACCGACAACCAACTGCTTTCTTTCCCCGAGGAAGTTCAACATCTCATGTGTGATTTCGCCGAAAGCCATGCATCTCATTCATTACTACAACCTTCCAGGAAGGGCCCACTAATGCTGCCTCAAGTGTAGTTCTATTCCTCGCCTGCTGCAAGCATCAGCTCCTTTGAGGAGTTCTCTTATTATTTTTATTTTTATCTCAATACTTTATGAACTTTAAGCACTTTTGATGTGATTACTGGAGGTATCTTGACATACTCCCCTCGTATTGATGATACTTTTTTACCATAACACTTATGCAGGAACATGTTATAAAATTTGTTTGTTATGCAGAAACATCACTCATGATCAAATATGATGAACCACCATATTACATAGAGGAAGATCAAGCATTATAAAGAGAACTCAAATATTTATATAGTTAAACTTAATAAGCCTTTATCTATGGTTGATGAGAGAGGAGATATGATCTATGAAAGAGTAGCTACAAAATGGTATTTAAAATAAGGGTACTCACCAACCATTCCTCGAACACAACTATGCTCACTCTCAATAAGGAAAAAGATGCTACAAGCTTTTTAAGGCAAAAGAAAGTAACAATAAAGAAAAATTATTCAACCAAGATTAGAAATTTACTCATTTTCAAGTTTATCAAAAAGGTACTACCTTTATACGTATATATGAATTTAGTTTGAAAATTTTGTTGCAACAATGCATTCTGTTCGTCAGGATGACATTCCATTGTAAAATTTGATGGGCGAGACAATGTGCTAAAATAATAAAAATTAAATGGTCAAATTCAAAGTCGATTTTTTAAAGCTTCTAATGCTAACGCCCTTTAGAGTTAACCTCATTCAAAAAATAATGTTACTTGGCATATTCACTATCTTATTCACATACAATTAAAGCCACAATTCATGTGACATATTAGTAATAAGTTATGTGCAAAGCACTTCAAATCTGCTGTAATGAATGTTTTGCACCAAACAATGAAATATATTTAGTCATACTTAAATATTCTTCGCTTTTTCTTATTACTGTGGCGTTAAGCTGAAATTCTTTTTCAACTCCCCTTGTAGTTATGTTCATTCAACACATGGTTGATCCCTAAACCTTACTTTTTATATTTATAAAACCGAAATCTTTCATATTGCATAAAAATATAACTATTTTAACTTTTTGAAAGTGAAATACACTTTTTCAGTATGGGTAAGGTGGCATATATGTAAAAATTGAAGTTTAGGTGTTGGATATGTAAATCAATAAGAATTGAGTGAGTGGTACTTATGTAAATTTTCCTTGTACATGACCACCAGAATATGACTCTTTAGTGTAAAAAATTTCCTTATCAGGGCACATAAATGAACAGGATGAGTCCAAAATCCACATTTTGCATCTTTTCACATTAGTCATCAAAAGAGCTTAATTTATATTCTAACTAGACCAAGCTACAGGAACATTCATGATTACCGATTTGTAAATCATAAGTTATCATTCCGAGTTTCATTTGATTGCCGCTACTTTATTTTCAATGCATGACAATCTCTCTTACCACCTGCTAGAATAGTTCGGAGTTGAATTCTTTTGATCCAGGGAGAATAGTTGCATAGTTCCAAGACTTCAGTAATTTTCACGTGTAAACTTTCAGGTTGTTTGGGATCATTTTTTGTTTTTTATTTTTTATTTATTCTTTTTATTTTGTCCTGTTTATATTTTGATTTGTAATGAAATTTATTGGCTATCTGATTAAAGTATGGTTGTTTTTAAAAGGTCAAAAGACTTAATTGTTATTTTGAGTGTTTTCAAAAACATGTTAATATGTTTTTAAGAGTAAAAAATAAAAATACGTAAAAAATACAAATTAATATATTATAAAAACAAATATATACTATAAAATTAATCTCAAACAACCCCTTCGTTATTTTGAGCCAGCCTTTTCCATTTTGATTGTTTTGGTGTCCTACAGATATCCATCCTCTTTTTCTCTCTGCTCTTTATGTCCAGATAACAAGGATTTTCTCCATTTCCTTCAATTAACTTTCGGTGCTCATTTTTTATGAAAATACAACACAAGTTTCAATGAAATTTTTTTATCCAATAATGGTTAAAGCAATTACCCGTCTTTGATTAAACTTATTGAACAAGTCAGTTTTCTCCTGCTGAATTTGTCTCAATTTCCATCAGTTTTGCCATCAATATATATTTTTTTCTGGGGCCATTTACATAAATACCACCCAATTCCTATGTATTCACATATATAACACCTAAATTTTACTTTTTACATTTATACCACCCAAATCTTTCACATCACATAAAAATACCACTATTTTAATTTTAAAAAGTGAAATGCACCTTTTCATGCATAGTTAAGGTGGCATATAGGTAAAAATTGAAGTTTAGGTGCTAGATATGTAAATATATAAGAATTGAATTGTATGTATGTTAATCTTCCTTTATTTCTATCATCAATCATAAACCTTTCAGTCATGTTATTTTGTTGTATTTTAGCGTTGGGACAATGAGGCTGAAAGATCAAAGGTTCTTGAAGAGAAGCACAGAAGGGGAGCCATAGCAAGACATATTAGATCCTCCACCAAAGCAAGAATTAGTGCAGGTATGCGTTTTCTTAAAATTATGAAACTTTTGCAAATTCATACAAGCTGAATAATTGTTGTACCATGTTTAAACCCTTCAGGAATTTGAACTTTTGGATACTTTAGGAATCAGTGAATATATTCCAAGATTTAACTCATATATTTGAACTTTTGGGTACTCTTTGTAAGGAGTCATTTTAGCCCCATAGTCTATAATAATATCAATTTAGTTCCCAGATTATTTTAATACGGGGTGAAATAATCCCCTTGGATAACTATTTCAACCCCCATTTTAAAGAATTTGAGACTAATTTGACATGATTATAGCATATGGGATTAAAATAGTCCCATGTAAACAGCCAGGGGACTATTTTGGCACCTCACTCCTTTTTAATTATCTCCTGAAGCTATCCATCTTATAAACCCTTCTAGGAATTTAAGCTTGGGGAGGCAACTTTTAATCCTTAATAAAAATGCATGTTCTCTTAGTGCATGTGGTCCATATTCTATTTCAAAAATAAAGCAGATTGTACTTTTTTATTTAGATGCATTGTGGTTCTTCATAATAACGTGTAAGTCAAAATAAGAATGATATTTCAAAATGTAACTCTAATTTGCCATTTCATTCCTGTGTACATTTACATTGAAAAATAGTTGTTTTTAATATATGATTAGGAATTTTTGTAGAGGGCAAAATGATAGATTTGTAGGTTGCATTGAAGCTATTCGAAGTTATTATTAAGGTCAATAGAACAAATATTTCACAGAAAAAAAGTTGAGCAAGAGAAACAAGTTATTTACTACGCGTATCTAAAAAGAAGATATGGCTTATACAGTACAAAAAGTTGAGCAAAGCCCCAAGGAAAAACTGATTACAAATTGCTGTGAGGGCAAGCAGAAACAATGAATTAAGTAAAGTACTTCAATTTTATTAATCGACAAATAATAATTTAAAAATTAGCAAATATAGGTAATCCGAATTTAGTCAAGAATAATATAAATATTTGCCTTAAAAATTGGTTTGTATTCTTTTATTTTGAACTTCAAAATTAGAAATTTGAGTCTAGCAAAATATTTGTTTTTTGCATATTCCTTGAATGTTTATGCTACTTTTGTAAAAGACATATTTAGAAGAGAGGTCTTAGGATAGAACTTAAGGTTATCTTGGCTGCATACTTCCTTTAAACTTAATAAACAAGCTCATGAGTTTATAGCCAAATGTGAATCCCATGAAAACTTGAAACATTAATACGTTTTACTATTATTGTTGCCAAGGCTATCAATAGTAAACCAAAATAAAGATAAATTTGAATTAATTTCTCACCAATTTCAATAATTCCATCCTTAGTTCAAAATTCAATCAACAAATTTGATTAAAATTTGATCTCAAATTCAAATTGTATATTGCATATTTTACACATTTGTTGAATATTTGCAATACCTTTGTAAGAGATATTTACGGTCAAAGTTTTACTATCGAAAATTTGTAGAATATTCGCCTTTGGGGCGTTTTAGATTTTTGTAAAGGTGGTTATAAAAGGCTATTGTGCCCTGACAGGTTCCAAACGCCAACGAACTCTCACTGTTTCTAGACAACATCAAATCAAACGACCGAAGAAACATTCAAAGTCTCCTATTCGAAAAAAACAGCGAAAGTCTTACAATATCAAAGCTCATGTAAAAAACTCTTCCAGAAACAAGCAAACAGAAAGCTCATCCTCAACTAAGCATTCTAAGAAGTTCAAAACCAAGACATTTTCAAACGAAAATATGAGACAAATTAATCAGTCCAAAAATGATGCCAAACCACCACATTTCTTTACTCAGAGACCCATTTTTCAGAACAATTACTACAATTTAAACCCAGAATTTCATCACAGTGATAGCATGGCAGCTCCACAAGCAGGCAGAGAGAGATTTCTCATCCCTGCACACAACTATAGTTACACTGCAGCTCATAGTATTTCTCTGATGAATCGGGGTGGAAATTTTAGACAATTAAATTCAGTTGATTCTTTCCAGTTTGATCAAAGGGGCCATTTAAGCCAACATAATTTGAATTCTAGTTCTCAGCATGATTTAAGGAGCTCAGGCTATTATGCTTTTGATCAAAGGCCTGCAGGTTTTCAGTTCCATGGCAGAACCCCTGCAGGTTTTCAGTTCCATAGCAGAACCCAGCATTGGCCATAATAGATGTTTTTTTTACTGTTGCTTATATTACATTTAGTGATTGGAGAGCATTTCTCTTTTCCTGCAAAATTATGTGAAAATAGGCGTAGGGAGGCTCATGAAGGACAATTCTATTAGGTATGTTCTGTAACTTTGTGACCCTGTTTTCTGTTCAAGGTTCAAATAAATGTGATGTCATGAGCACTGGGGGCTTTTCTTATGTACATACCATCCAATTCCAATGTATTTATATCTCTTACACCTAAATGTTACTTTTTTGCATTTCTACCACCCAAATTGTCCATATAAAGCACGCCTATTTTAGTTTTTAGAAAGTGAAATACTCCTTTTCATGCATAGCTAAGGTGTCCTTTATGTAAAATATAAGTTTAGGGGTTAGATTTGTAAACGTAAAGGAATTGAGTGGTATGTATATATATCTGGTAGTGACATAAGGCCTTACCTTTTTTGGGGCAGTTATTTATTTATTAAAGAGAGAACAACGACCTGGTCTCCACTGATTACCACCAAAGCAGAATCGATGCAGCATATGCCACCAACGCACCATCCTCCTCCCACATATGTGCAGAGCTCTCGCCATAATCACTGTGGCACAGGAGAGCTTCCCTTGTAAAACCTCTATAAGAAGGAAAGCTAGGGCAGAAAGAGGAGGTATGGGAGAAAGGGAGAAATGCTAGAGTTTATGATGTAATTCACTTATCGAGAGAAAAGTGCACTGGATAATATTGGAATCATCTTTTCCTTTATGGTATCAGAGCGTTGGAGCTTCACAGCAATCGATCAATGGATTCTCCAGACTCCTCCACGATCAGAACAAGCTCCAATTTGATTGCATCTCTCATTCACATGAAGGAAATTTGCATACCCACGTCTGAAATTCTTGATCTCAAACATCATGACACTAGCAAATTCACCTCTGTAATACGACAATTATCAGGTATGGAAAACACAGATAATGAAACTCTTTAAAGTAAATGGATTCAAAGAATTTCTTGCAGAGAATTCTCCCAGCCCACCAACATTCATCAGAAATGAGTATTGAAGTTTATTAGAAAACCCAGATTTCAAAACTCTGGCATCTAGTTGATCAAAATCTCACAACAGTGCTATCAACTATATCCACATCAATTTTATCATATGTACTCAGTCTCAACAGCTCAACTGAGATATGGGCAACAATCGAATGAAGATTTCAATCAGCAAACAGATCCAAAGTGATCCAACTGTAAAATGATCTTCATAACATCACAATGGGAAGCAACACCATGTCTCAATACTTGGCTAACATCGAAACTATAATTGTTAACATTGTAGCTGCAGGAAGTAAGATCGATATAGAGGATATCATTCTCTACACACTACATGGGTTTAAGGTTTCAAAACCGTCATACACACACAACTTAATGCCATCAAAATTGAAGAATTTTACTCTCTATTTCAAAGCAAGGAATCCAACCTAACCACCGAACAATTTAAATAACAACCCACCACAACCTTATATATCAGCAAAATCAAAACCAACACAACACACCCACCCAAAACTAATTACAAAAACCTGCAACAGTCATAGAAACTCTCCAAAGACCACAACACATCAAACAAAACCAAACAACTCGTTATTTGGCAAATATGCCTCAAACTAGGTCACTTAGCCTCCCAATGTTGGCACAAAACTAACCTCCAATAAAAACCCAACACAAACCAAAACCACAAAACCCTCACAACTACAAACAACACTGGATCCTCGTAATCGTGCCACTATGCACATCACACCAAACATAGAAAATCTACACTTCCCACATCCATACCAAGGCACAGATCTAATTACAGTAGGAAATGGGAATGTCACCAACATATCCCATACGGGATCGAGCATCCTTCCTGCTCCCACCAGTAAGCTCAATTTCTCATCTCTACTTCATGTTCTACATCTCTCACACAATCTCATATTTGTCCAAATGCCAGCTCAAGGCAATAACTGCATTTTGTCCTTTGATGCTAAACACTACTACGTACAGGACTGAAAAACATTGAAGACTCTCCTCACAGGACCTATTAAGCAAGGTCTATACACCATACGAGCTCTCCATACTTCCACTTCCTCTTTCAATTGGCATCAAAGACTCAGTCATCCCCATTATCGCACAATGTCAATCAGCTCAAGACAATCTCCCCAACTACGCATCTCCAACCCTTAGTCACAATGCTCAAAATGTCATTAGAACAAGAGTCATAGACTAGTCTTTCCTACCAGTAGTATTGTGTATAAGTGCTTAGAACTTATTCACTTTGATGTATGGGGGCCCGTCCCCTTCTCTCAATTAATGGATATAGATATTATGCTTCCTTTATAGAAGCATACTCTCGCTATTGTTGGATATTACTTATGTATAGCAAATCCAAAACTATCTCACACTTCATTAACCTTCACAAATACATACTAAATCAATTCAATAAAAAATAGAAAGACTTCAAACAAACAATGACAGAGAGTATGCCTCTCTGTCATTACAAAAATATCTTCAAATTCATGGAATAAAACTTCAATTCTCATGCCCATACACAGCACAAAAAAATGGTTTAGATGAACACAAACACAGACACATCACTAAAACGGCTAGAGCCATACTCAACACCACCCATTTCCCTCCATCCTTCTGGATGGAGGCCATTCAAACAACTATTTACCTCATCAACATCCTTCCCTCCACAAACACTAATAACAAGTCACCTCATGAACTACTCCACAAAGGAAAACCAACATATGATCAACTTAGAACATTCAGATGTGCATGCTTCCCCTGGCAAGCACCCCAGATGACCAACAAACTTCCACCCAAAGCACCCAGATGCGTATCCATTGGTTACAACCCCTAATACAAAGATTACAAATGCTGGAACCCCTCCACCAATAAAATCATCATATCAAGATATGTCACATCTATAGAAACCTTATTTCTCTTTATACCTTATTTCTCTTTATCAACCCAACCTCATTCAAACCATAATAGCAAAACCCACATTACATCCACCACCCTCGCTACTAGATCCCACCTCTACTCTCTTCCAACCCACAACACCAAAAACTTCATCACAACAAGACAACACACCTCAACCTCCATCAACTTAACAAAACACATTACCACAACAAACAACCAACCAACCCCCACTACAAACCCAACCACCAACACGTCACATGATAATCAAAACCAAAACAGGCACCCTTAAACCCAAACAGGTACTTGGCCTTACTCATACAACCAACCCCATTGAATCCTCCTCTTACTCTCAAGCTAGCAAGATTCCACACTGGTGTTAAGTCATGTCTACGAAGTTTCTGGCCCTTCAACAATAAGGTATTTGGTCCTTAGTACCACCACTAAGGATCACAACATCTTGGGCTGCAAATGGACGTAGAAAATTAAACTCATGCTGATGGCACAATTCCCAGATACAAAGCATGTTTAAGTGGCTCAAGGCTGTGCTAAAAAATTGGGCATTGACTACACAAAGATTTTTAGTCCAGTGGCAAGGTTCCCTACCATCCACATCCTCCTGGCTCTGGTAGATGCACACAAATGGGAGGTTCATCAACTCGCTGTATCAAATGCTTTCCTTTACGACAAACTAGATGATACCATTTTCATGCATCAATTCCCAGGATTTAAGGACCAACAACATCCAGAGTTCTTTTGCAAGCTGCACAAGGCAATTTATGGGCTAAAACATGCACTGAAACACTGGTACTCCACATTTTGCATATATCTATATAACTAGCACTTTACACTTAGCACAACCTCATCTACAACAAAAAAAAAACAACATTCAAACATTCCTGCTAGTATGCACAGATGACATCCTCATTACAGGCAACTCACCCACACACATATCATCTTTACTTCAACACCAAAGCAACCAATTTCACATTAAACAACTTGGACCCATCCCCCACTTCTTAGGCCTTCACGTTCAACACACAACGAATGAAAATTTCATTGAACAAACCAAATACCTCTCAAATATATTTCAGGCCATCGGAATGGCTGAATCTAGACCTCTCCTCACACCTCTCCCTTCCTCCATAGATCGCATGAAAGAAAACACTTCAATCCCGTTTGGATGATCACATGCACCGTAAAATTCCTCAGCTAATACATGCATGAATCACTCACACACCATTATCAGCTTCTCAAAAGGCTTCTTCGTTGCATAAACGACATACACAAACATGGATTAAAAATCATTTCAGGTGACCTGTCTCTTACAGCCTATGCAAAAACATATTGGGCCACTAATCCAGACGACATAAGATCTACTACTGGATTCTGTACATTTCTCGGACCAAATCTCCTCTCCTAGTCGGCCAAGAAACAACAAACCGTCGCACGATCATCCACGGAAGAAGAATACAGATCCCTAACTTCCATAACAACAGAGTTATTGTGGCTCTATCGATTACTAAAAGAATTGTTACCCTCAAATCTATCTTTCACACCTATATACAGCGACAAAACTTATGTCATCGCTCTGACATACAACACAGTTTTTCACGCTAGAACCAAACACATAGAGGTGGATTACCACTTCACAAGGGACCACATCAAGAGAGCCGACATAACACTTCATCACATCATGCCAGTTGATCAAGTTGTCGACATCTTCACCAAAACCCTATTGGCGTCCAAACATACTCTTCTCTCACACAAGTTGACACTCCAATGCTCATTAGCTCAAGAAGGGGTGAAGAGAGGAACAACGACCTGGTCCCCACCGATAACCACCAAAGCAGAATCGGCGCAGCATATCCTCACCAACGCACCATCCTCCTTTCACACATGTACAGAGCCTCCACTATAATCACTATAGCATGGTAGAGTTTCCCGCGTAAGAACTTCTATAAGAAGGAAAGCTAGGACAGAAAGAGGAGGTATGAGAGAAAGGGAGAAGTGCTAGGGTAAATGATGTAATTCATTTATCTGGAGAAAAGTGCATGGGATAATATTGGGATTATCCTTTCCTTTATTTATTTATTCATTTGTGGTTTTGCTTTATGAAATGAACTATTTAACTGGTTAGTAACAATTTTTAAGAATTACAATGATATTCATAGTAGTATTTTGATTAGAAAATAATGTATAGTATAATTGTGTAATCTTAGTCAAGATTTAGAAAACTGGACCGGACTGACTTGTTTAACCGCGAGCTTGTGGCCAGTCTGGTCCAAATCATATAAAAAACTTTCTTGCTGTGAACTACCCAAAATTAGTCGAGTCGAATGAACAGTTCGACCGGCAGATCAACGAACCAGTCGAACCACAAATCAACACGCACGACCAATATTGTGCTATCCCGAGCGGTGTAGGAGCGTTGTTTCCACGTAGGCTCATGCTGCAAAGCTTTAAGGCCTCCATGTCCTAACCAGCGAGATTCATAACTATTGTTAGTTTATTCTTTTTTTACATGTTATTATTACATCATTATTTTATCATTTAGATTATATTTACTTAATTACATCATTCCGTTCAACCCTGGATTAAATCCCGGTTAAAACACCTTGAACCTTTTAATTTTCCCGGTTTGATGTCCAATCCGGTTTTCAAAACCGCTATCTTAATCTTAATATATTATGATAGTTGCAGCTTTATTTATTGTAATATGCCTTTTATAGATTTTACAGGTTTTGAACAGATGAAATAATTGAGAAAAACTTGAAGAGTGTTGTTGAGTCAAGTGTTTGGACTCAGTTTGATAAGTGTCATGTGATTTGTGCTAATTTTGACCTTGACTGGGTAGCTTAGAGCTGACTTCTTTGAAAATATTACTATATAATACAGTTAAAAAATTTAGTATCCAACTATGAAGGATTTGTGTGGTATAACTGTAAAACAATAAAGTTTTGTTGTTAAATATGTAAATATAGGAATTGGGTGGTACGTATGTAAATGCCCCTATAATTTGTTAATATATAATGAGGATTTTGGGCAATTTGTGTTGAAATTTGATTAAAGGTTGCTGTGAGATTGCTTATCTTTTATAGATCAGAAAATTTGAAGGTGTATTACTGTGAAAAATTATACTAGATTGTGACTGATATAAAATCATAAAA
>NEWO01000067.1:2048589-2061801 GCA_003013225.1 Phalaenopsis aphrodite
CATTGAGTGTCTGGTGAGTATGAAAAATATTTTTTTATGATTTATAATTTATTGAGCTGCTGCCTCAATATTTAAATACTTTTTGGTGTATTTTCATAAATACCACATACATTTTATGTATTTATATACCTAATATCTAAACTTTTATGTCTGTATGTATATTATTCAAAATTATAATATTACATTAAAAATAATTTTATTACTAAAATTTTCAAAATGTGAAATATACTTGTTACTGCATAGGTTTATTCTACGTTATAAATATAAATTGTAAAACTTAGATGCTAGATATATAAATTCATGAGAAATGTGTGGTATGTGTAAAGTTTTCAGAGAATTCAGTAGTCAAAGGTCAATCCATCTGAACTAGCAATTGAATGATACGAGAGAGATAGAGGTGTTTCAGACCAAATTGAGGTCCAAAATGATGCCCAAAATATTAAGTTTGGAGTGCGGACAAAGAGTTATGTTTGGAGTCCAATTAAAATTTGAGGCATATTGTTGTCTAAAATGCAGAGAAGTCTATAGTCCAACCTGGTTAGGAAGTACATCATGGTTGTAGTAGAAGCTTTTTCTTTATTACAACAATGTTGTACACTATGTTTTTCACATTGATCCTTGGTAATGGATAGCTATATTTCGGGTAAGTTACATTTAAATTGGTGAAGTCGATGAATATTCATCATTTTCCATTGAGTTTTTGCGCCATGACCAACATTGGATATCCAAGTTGGGTATTGTACTTCTCGGACAAAGCGCACTTGCATCAGCTTATTTGCTTTTTCATGGATTGGCCCTGCCAAGGTAGTGGTAGATGATCTCAAATTTTGCTTCGTCGGTCGAGCGATAGGGTTAAAGTTCAGTTTGTAACATGTGATGTCAGCCGAAAATGCTTCATCTTCATGGCGGACCAGGCATAGTTGCACACTTCTCCCAAAGATTCCGGATGAACAGGTCTTTTGAGCCTGAACCAAAAACTTCACTGATAAGGAAAATTTACCTGTTTCGTCGTCGGTAGCAGGAATTTGAAGTGTGGTCTCATTGGTCTCAATGTCGCCTTCTCTCTGATTATGGAAATCAAGCGATTCTTGATCGATGTTCTTCACTGCCTAGAGGCATCACGTCTTCGACTGTTCTGAGTCTCCTGGAACGGTAATGATCTCCTTTGTGTCATCCATGTTCGATGTTTGTTTCTGAACTTCTCCTTGAGCTACCGTTCCTTTCTTGTGTTGTATTTATTTTCTTGTTGGTGGTATGAGTCAACGCTCACTGCACCTTTTATTATATTGAATATAAAATTGTTCAAATAATCACACCCCAAGGAATAAAGTGTATGGAAGGAGAGGAAAGCAAGTGATGAGCAAGAAGTGAACATTAAAATGCGAGCACATAACCCCTTATTCAAAAAATGATCCGCTATTTATGGTTATAGGAGAAATATGAAACATACAGTAGCATTTAAGACCCCTATTTTTAGAGTCCATAAGAGTATTAAGGTCTTTTATATAAATTAGTACTATAAATACATTTAATAACAGATTGGCCAGTCAATCAGATAGGCATTCTCCCGTTTACAGTAGATCACTTTGTTTGACACTGGCAGGTCGAACAACTTGATCAAGTTATGAGACACCTTTCTCGTGATTCAACGTAGATCTTCACTCCAATAAGATGAATTAGTGTTTGACCAAAATCCATGCACGCCTTACCATGAGTCCCCCTCATTTTGTCGTGTATCGGTATTTCACTCCGAGATCCTTGTTGATACGAACATATCATTCACATATGTGTCTCAAGTGTGTGAAAAATATTTTTTTAATGACTGAATTACTAAATTATTTTTGTGTCATTTTCATAAATACCACATAATTTATATATATTTATATAACTAACATCTATACTTTTATATTTGCTTCAATAACATTCAAATTTTTATTACCATATTAAAAATGCCTTTATTAGTAGCTTTTTTAAAATTTTGGATTTTTTTTTTTTTTGGTTTTTTTTTTGGCTTGAATGGCTATAAATATAAATATTAAAATTCATCTGTTAAATTTGTAAATTCATTTGAAATGTGTGGTATGCATGTAAAATTTTCAGAGAATTCAAAAGTCAACAGTCAATCCGTATGAGCTATCAACTGAATAGTAAAGAGAGAGAAAGGTGTCTCGCGGGAAATTGAGACCCAAAACGTCACCCCCACGCGGGCCGGCCGCATCAACATCACAAGTCAAGAAGTCACACGTGGGTGCCAATAAATGATGGGCCCCACAATTAGTCCTGTATAGCTTTTGAATTTTTTTCTTATATACGATTTATATTATTATATATTTATGTATATCTAATATTAAAATTTTGCATGTTAGTATATTTTTTTTAAATATAAATAATTATAATAATATTTATCTCAAAATAAATACAATGATTCTAACATATTTCATTATAAAAAAACTAGTCAAATTTTTTTTTTTTTTATGATTAAATGCTTTCAAAGATGACATATTTGAATTTACTAATCTAATATTTTATAGCAAATTGTAATTTGATGCTAACTTAAGAAAATAAAAAATTTAATCTAATTAATTTCAATTCGATGACATCATGGATCGACTTTAAGCCCTATCTGTTTTGTTTTAGTTATGGCTGCTCTTATTGAACATTTATCCTTCTTTTGGATAAGACTTGAGGAATAGTTCTGGTGAAACTTGAATTATGGAGGTCTGCTTTGGAGTTTAAAGTCCTTTGTTTGAGTAGGTTTAAAACTGAATACATGGAATGTAGTTTTAGTGGTAGTAGATCTAGTGGCAAAGTTATGACAATGGCTAATCAAATTATTAAAAGGAGTGAATGTTTTAGAGATATCGGGTCTCTTGTTCAAATTGATTGTGCTATAGATGGGGATGTTATGGTAGAATTAAAGTTGGATGGTTGAGTGGAGGAATGCATCAGGCCTATTGTGTGATAAAGAATCAACGTTTAGATTTAAAGGAATGGTGGTAAAACTTGTAGTACTTTATGGCACAGAATGTTGACTTATAAAAGGAAAGCGTAAAACTAAGTTAAGTGTTGCTAACATGAGAATGCTTTGGTGGATGAGCGGCTTTACACTTAAAGATAAAATGTTAAATAAATATATCCATGAAAGGGTTTGTGTAGCTTCGGTGACAAATAAAATTAGAAAGAGTCATCTTAGATGGCTTGGTCATATTAAACGATGTGATTGTAATTATATATATTAACTCTTATCCTGTAGTAGGTCGCGAGCTGGTTGTGGTTGACGGTGATCAATAGCTACTAGGGCTAAAAATTATCATAAGGAATTCGGTCCAGAACGACTCGGGAATTCTACTCATTCTCCTCCCCTCAAGTGAAGAAATTATTTTTTTTTTATAGGCTCCAGAGGAGGTGCATTTTAGTTATTTGGCCAATTACTCACTCTTTTCAAGAGGCTTGATTTAACTATTGGCATGTAAAATTTAGAGTTCATTGAACCCTCTAATTAACTACACAAAACCTCCAAATATAGTTCAATGACCTGATCTGCGCTTTGATTGGACTCAGATTGGATCAATTCTGTGTCATTGGGTTCGTCTTATCGAGACAGATAATTTAACTAAAAACTTGAGTTTTGGATGATCTTTTTATTTAAATTAAAACATTTCATGCTAAAAAAAGCCTCAACATTCGCGCAAAATGATGAAGTTTTGTGCTGACGTATTATGCATACATATACTGACACACACATACATATACATATATACATATATACATAGATAGATACATCTATACACATATACAACACCACCTTAACTATGCATGTAAATATGTATTTCACTTTTTAAAAGTAAAAAAAAAAAAATATATTTTTCTTGATATGAAAGAACTGGAGGATATATATGCAATTTATGCATTAAATATGTAAAAAATATAAGAAATGGGTAGCATGCATGCAAATATAGCATCTATAAAAAAGGAATCCCTCAGCCCTCCTTCTCACAGTGGGTGGTCTAAACAGTCAAAAGCTATTTTAATTTTTCCTTCATTTTTTTCTTTTCTTGAGTTGTTGAGCTCTATCTCTTACATAATATTCTAAATCTTAATTTTCAACTAGTTTTAAGCTTGAAATAAATAAAATATACATTTTATTTATATAATAATTTATTATTTATATTTATATATAAATTTAAATAACAGCAGCTTGTGTGCTTGTGTGCTCATGAGATTCTGTGTCTTTTATTGCACAGAATTGATGCATATTTAAGTCCAACACTGGAATACAAACACATTATTCACGAACAATTTTAAACACGAACTAATTTCAAACTGATTGAGCATCAGACATGCCTGAGGGAGTCCCAAATACCTCTGATTTTACTTTTGAAATAACAATATATAAATATATTCAAATCTAATAAAAAATCGATAGGTCATATATATATATATATATATATATATAATTAATAAAAACTTGCGGCAGAAGGTGTTGACCCACGGAATAAAGATGTCAGATTCAAGTGGTTCGAACCACGAATATGTCAAAAAGCTAACATTCAATAGTCAAATAAAGAGGGCCGAACATTTAATACTTATTTCTAGAAGGTTACATTTGTCATAAAAATCAAACAATTAAATCATTAAAGCCCATTTTTGCAAACATAAAAATTCAAATGTATATTTCATTTTGCCTTCTCTTATATTCACTATATATATATATATATATATGAATAAAATTAAATTTTATTAAAAATTGTTTTATGGAAATTCAATTTTTTTTATGTCCAATTTATTATTTTAGTGATTATTTAATGATTTAAAAAAATTATAGAATCAAAGTCATATTTGCAAACTTCTCCCTCAATGATCCACAAAAAAAGAAAAATTTACATGGACATATAAACTTCAATTTTGAAAATTTAAAATGATAATATTTCTAAATGATTTAATGGTATAAATATAAGAAATTAAGTTCAGATATTGTAAATACATAAAAATTGGTGGGTATATATGTAAATGCACCAAAACTAAAAAATAAATCACTAGCTTATCTCAAATTTAAAATTTTACAATTTTAACTTATTTTCTACAATCAAATAAAATTTGTTGAAAATTCAATATTTACATAGAAAATAAAGATTCAAAATCATACATTTACAAACTTTTGCAAAACAATAAAAAAAGTTATATTTAGCTAAAATTTTAACATGAAATCACAACTACTTCTAAATAAAACACGAGGATGGTCGGAACACGTTCGTACAACAACAATGATTAAGCCTCATCATCATACATTTCACATGATTCGATTTCATCTGATCAGACTTGGTGTCTGGTGTCTGGTGTCTGGATGCAATAATTTCTCCATATATTTCATTAATTTAAAAAAAAAAAAACTGGTAAATCTGCAAAAACAATTAGTATGAAGATCTCCATTAGGAGAAATTACTGAATCCCTTGGTAATGCTGCGAATGGCCGGATTGAACTGCAAGCAACTAAAGAACCCCTGCCTCTGATAAGGCAAAGGAGTCTTCTTCCTCATCTCCCCCGCCGCCGCTCTGTTCGCCGTATAATGTATTTCATGGGCGGAAGCCGGCGGCCTCCCGCCCCTTCTCACCGATCCGCCGCCGCTTTCTGTCGATCTAAAGCTCCCACTGTTCGAATCTTCTTCTTCTTCCTCCTCTTCACCCTTCTTCTTTCTCTTCGATGAGAAGGAGCTGAAGGAGGAAAGCAGAGTATACTTCCGCAGAGGATCTCTGCTTCCTCTTCCTGTAGCCCTCCCTTCCGACGCGCTTCGAAACAAAAGTAAATCTTTAAGCCTCCATTTCTTGCCGCCGCCGCCGCCGCTGCCGCCGCTGGTGAAGCCGGCACCGCCTCCGGCGGAGGATGAGGGGGAGAAAGTTGAGTTTTTTATGAAGAAGGAGTGATTTCTGAAGGGAGATAGAGATCTGGATTCTCTTGCTCTGTTTCCGGAGTGAAAAACAGAGGAGTTAGTTTGCCTGCCTCTTTCGCCGGACTGTGCGGCGGCGATGGGTTGAGAATGGAGCAAAGGTCGGATTTTTCCCTTTTCGAAGAGCTTGTCCGCGGTGGAGATTTCCGGCGGATTGAAGGAGCGGTGGAAGGAGAAGTGGGAATAGATGGTGGCGGCGGCATGGGTTGGGCTGCTGGGGGTGCTGGTGTAGTGTTGGTGGTAGTTGAAGGGTTCGCTGAATGGCGGCGACGTTGAGGTGGTGGTGGTGAAGTGAAACTCCGGCGAACTTGGGATGGGTGGAAGGACTTCCATGATTTCTCCGGCGGGTTCGGGAGAAAGGGATGAGGTGAAGGGGGGTTTCTTATATGGGGTTGGAGGAAGAGGAAGGAGCATTTAATTCAAGTTGGCTATTGCCAAACGTTGCTCCAAGACTCCCATTTTACAAGTCTTTAAATTTCTAATATTTTTACAAGTATATATATGGGAAAATTTATATATGATAACACTAAATTTTTATGAATTTATATATCTCAAGCCTAAACTTTAATATTTAGAGATATAAGACTTTACTTATGCATGAAAAGATGGATTTGGAGGTTAAAAAGTATAATTAGTGCTATTTTTATAAAAATGAAAGTTTTGGTGTGACATACTTAATTTCATAAGAATTAAGAGCTATGTATGCAAATGCTCATATCTATATAGATAATGTATGTGATTAGTTACTTGTAACTATTGTTTTTCGATAAATAAATAAAAAATTAGAGGTTACTTTAATATGAAAATGCCCCAAAAGTGTAAATCAAAACTTACGTAAAATGAAACACGAATATTTGAATAATCGTGATGCCCCACCATCTCTTTTTTCAGCACTCTCTAGATTGCGAATATATTTGAATTTCTTTTTAAATTCAGACTCAACAAATGTAAATTGTTGTAAGACTTTGAGCTCCTTAAAATTGTGTCTCAAAAGACATTCTGAGAGTTCGTTGTGTTTTAGCTCCTATCACCAAAAGATTAAACATTCCCAAAAAAATCATGAAGTTGTCCATTATTCACGACTATTTGCCTAAAGAACTTGTTAGCTTGTCATTGTATTATCGACAAACTAATTGTTCTTGTTGGAATACATCATTGAGGGAACTCATTTGTAATTCTCCAACTAGAAGCTACTTCAGAGTTTTCTCTTTATATGAATGACTCGCTACAATAAGGTTCAACAAATTCGAATTATGAGGTAAGTGTGACTTTATGAAAAAATTCATTTGCTCGCTCTAGACTATTTGACACAAACCAGAGGCTCTTATCTAAAGAACTCGTCTGGGGAACCCTCTCATACTTCCCCTTGCTAAAAGCTCACTTCAATTCCTACTAACATGCTACCAAATCAACAACAACATATTCAACTAATTTATTTTCTATATAATTGCATCATATTCTAAATGCTTTATAATCAATCTTTTTCTTGTTAATAAATACTGATCAATGATAAGACGCACGAACGAAAAATCACATACAGACATCACACGAAAGATAATGTCAACTCGAATCACTTCTCCATAACTCGATCTATTTCACCATTCACTGCTCGTAAGAGTTCATGTTAGCACTCATCACTTATCTCTTTTATTATTATTATTGAAGATAGGTTTGGTAGGGTAGATAGATAGAGAGAGAGAGAGAGATAGAGAGAGAGAGAGAGAGAGGCATAGAGAGAGAAGAATGGTGAGACCAAGGCTAAGTTAGGAAGGAAGAGAAAACAAGTATTTTATATGCCACTTGTTGATTTCTATGTTCTCTCCAATGATTTATATAAAGCTGAAACTGTATGATTTGGATTATAAAAATGGTGAGGAAAAGTATGTTTACGTTAGCATTGGCTGCACAAGCGGCCACGTTGCGTGTCCTGATGCCTTCTAATTTGTTTGATTAATATTTAACGTAAAAATTAGGGGCATTTAGCCGACTCCATTTGGGATTAAGGCTACAAAATAAGGGATATTTACAAATATACCACCCATTTTTTATATATTTATATCTCATGCCCAATTCTATCATATCACATAAAAATATATTGTTATAACTAAAGCTGTCAAAAAGGCTTGTTGTTTGCTAATAGTTCGTGTTCGGTTCGTCAATGAGTTCGTGTTGGATTCGTTCGATAAGTAAATGAGACGAACGCGAACAAATTTTTTTTGTTCTGTCAGTTAAACGAACCAAACAAGAACAGCGATGAGTTCGTTCGTGTTCGAATCTTTATTGTTCGAAATATAAAATAATTTAAAATAATTATATATATATAATTTAAGATATTTTAAAAACTTAAATTTTATAAATTATATTATTTATTAAATTAATAATAGTAATAATAATGTATTAATATACTATATTAGTAATATACTAGTATAGATATTAGATATTTATATAATATAAGTTATATAATTAATATAATATATTATTTATATGTATTAATATTAGGGATGTCAAACTGGCCCGTCATTTGCGAAAGCTCGTATTCGGCTCGAACACGAATAGTAACTTCACGAACAATTTCGAACACGAGCTTATGTCAAACAAACTAAATTTCAAACGAACCGAATACGAACACGAACACAAGCTCTGTTTGTTCATGTTCGGTCCATTTACACCCCCAAGTTATAACTTTCGAAAGGAGAAATACATCTTTCCATGGACAAATACAATTGACATATATTTAAAAAGTAAAGTATGGTGGTTACATATGCAAATAAATAAGAATTAAGGGGCATGCATGTAAATCTTACTATTTGAACATCATCCTTCTAAACTATTATTTAAGCATAAGCTATCTAACTAGATAGTTCAGAAAAAGCTGGATAAGATTCCTGCGGTTTGTATTCTTTAATGACGTCAGCTTAGATATTTTTTTTAATTAAAAAGGTTTTGTATGTTAATTAATTAATTATTTATTTATTTATTTATTTGTTTTCCGAATAAGGACAATTATGATAAGAAAAATATAAGGAGACCACTGGATTTCTTGATGCTCTTTGGTTTTTACATTGTCTTTATATGTATTATATATATATATATTATTAATACGATATTATTTTATATATTAATTCAAAAATATATAGCATAATTTCATATATTTACACAGGACACCTGAATTATTGCTTTGGTAAATTGAGTTTGTTAGTGAGTGAATTATAAGAAGGTGCTTGTTGTTGGAGTAGGAGGAGGCCCTATGTGCCTGCATGGCATATCCACGCCTAAATTAGTGTAGCTATGTCTGGCGGCGTGGTTGTGCCATATCAGTGGTGTGACTATGTCGCAGGTGGGTTCGTTCCTAATGGCTAGGACTTCTTTCCGTGCGATCAAAATAATTATGAGAGGACTACATGGCTGCGCAGATAGTTTCTCTCTTGTTTGGTTCTTAAGTATCGATTTGAGCAACGAAGGTTGGCACACTGGCATGAGATGTTTCTTGAGGAGCATCTTTGTGAAGGTGAATTGTCTGGAGGGTGATTTCGAAGCGGAGGATTTTTCTTGTTGGACCGAGCAGAGCATTTGAAGTGAAGTTGTGTAAGTTTCTGTGCTTGTAGATAGTTCATATGAGTTTATATCTATGTACAATTTAAGTTTTTCACAACATAAATTTTTGGTGGAGTGGTTTCGTGATTTTTTGCTCATTCTTAGGGTTTTCCATGTAAATCATGGCGTTCTTTTCTAGGATTGTTTTATTGTGTTTGTGTTTGAAATTTTGTTTTAGATTTTTGGAATTGGTTGTGAATCGATCAATTCCTTAAGTTTTATTTCTATCCAAATAAGTGATATCAAAGCAGAGTGTAGAGTGAGAAAAATGGTCAACCAAATGAAATACAAAGTGGAGAAGTTTAATTTGTCGAACTTCACATGCTCGAAAATGTTGGAGGATTTTTTGTATTAGAAAAAAAATATATTCGTCACTATAAAGACTTATCAAGAAGCCTAAATCAATGATTATGGAGGAAAGAGAAGCGCTCTATCAAATGACCCTAGCTAGGTTTGATCCGCCGATCACTTTCCTCGTTTATTGTGCTCAATTGAGTGAATGAGAAAACCATTGTGGATCTCATGGCGACACTGATAAAGTTGAATGAAAATTTTTCTGCTTCAAGTAAGATTTGTTTGATGAAGAAATTATTCAAAATGAAGACCACGAAAGGCAGTTCCGTGGCTGAACATTTGAATAATTTCAATATTGTAACTAGTCGGTTGTATTATGTGATGATAAAATTACATGTTGAGGTCAAAGCATTGTTAATTCTATATTCATTGTCAAAATATTGCAAGGGTTCGGCCTCGACGATGAGTAACTCTTATGAGAATAAGAAGTTGAATTTCAATGACATTGTGGGGCTGATACTGAATAAAGATGTTCGCAGAAAGGCAACAAATGGTAAATTTTTGGCTTTTGCATTGAATGTTGAAGACAAAGGAAGATATTTGAGCAGGAACACAAGAAGAAATAATTTTAAGCTCAAAAGAGAAAAATCTAGGTCAAGTAGAGGAAATGACAAAGGAGAGTGTTAGAACTGCATAAAGAAAGGGCATTTTTAGGAATGATTACAAGCTCAGAGAAAAGTTGTTGGTGAAAGCCAAGGCATGAATATCTCTACAAATGTCTCCACTGGCAAAATCTAAGATGAATTCTTGGTGTTATCCTGAAATAGTACAAAATTTTGAATAGTAGATTCAGGTACCTCAAAATGACAACATTGAAGGCACTAATTACCTTATTAATGAAATAAGCAATTACTTTGATGTGATTGGAACCAAGTTAGATGCAGATTTATAGCACTACAGGCTTGATCATTTGAATGAAAATTGTATGAAGTCTCTACTTTCAAAGAATAAACCTTGAGGTTTGAAATATGTTTATTTGGATTTCTATGAAAATTGTATATTTGACAAGTGGTAGAAAGTTTTTTTTCTCTAAATGTGAGATAATGGCAAAGTCAAAGAAACTGAAGTTCATGTATACTGATATATGGGGCCTTACTCTAGTTCAACCTACTTGAGGCTCCCACCATTTTATCACATTTATTGATAATCACACAAGAAAGACATGAGTTTACTTCATGAAATAAAAATATAGTGTGTTTGAAGTGTTTAAAAATTGAAAATCTATGGTAGAAAATGAAAAAGTATCTCAGGTTATATAATCAGGGCATATATCATGATCAGAGGTTTAAAAATTACTGTGCTTTAGAGGGGATCAAGCATGGTTTTATTGTTCTAAGAACTCCACAACATAATGAAGTAGCTAAGAGGATGAACATAACCATCACAAAATGTGCCAGCAGTATGAGGTTGTAGGCAGACTTGCCAAAACAGTTCTAAGCAGCAATTATGAAAACTATAGGGTATATGATCAACTGTGTCTATAAGTACCTTTGAAGAAGGCTTGCAAGAAGAAGATTAGAGTGACAAAGAGGTAAATCTATATTACTTTAAATTATTTGATGTTCTATATATGTACATGTCTATGCAAGGTCAGGCGTAAACTTGAATTGAAATCTATTATGCACTTTCATTGGATTTTCCTCATTTAAATTTGGGTAAAATTTTGGGATTATCAGAATCAGAAGTTCATCAGGAGCAGCGATATAACTCTTAATGAAATGGTGATGTATTAGGACATGATTATAACTTAGGATTTCCTGTCAGTTACTTCTGAAGTGTCATAATATGTTAAGATAGATGATAAAGCCGATCAGGAGGGAGGAGTAAAAATAAATGCTAAATTAGATAAAGCATAGGAAGTTCCTCAGTCACTTGCTTCTAGGAGGTCCAACATAGCTGTTCAATTGAAACAGATATATTCTCCTTCTTTGTACTATTTGTTGCTAACATAAAGTGATGAACTATAGTATTATGAGAAGGCCACTCAAGTTGAAGATTCAGAGGAGTGGAAGTTTTTCATAGATGATGAAATGTAATCCCTGAACTCAAATTGAACCTGGGCTTTGATGATATTACCATATAATAAAAGAGCATTACACAACAACTAGGTCAGGAGTTAAATTATAACAAATTCTACAAGGCAAAACTTTTTGTGAATAAGTTCCAACATAAAAAAGGTGTGAACTACACATATTTTTTCTCCGACGGTGAAAATAACAATCTTCAGAGTTCTACTGAGCTTGGTAGCAGAGAAAGAATTATGTTTGAAGCTAATAGATGAAAAGTAAATCTTTTTAGATTGAGATCTAAAAGAGAAACTATACATAATACAATCACAATGTTGGGAGGCTTCATATAAAGAAATTTTGGTCTATTGGTTGAAGAAGAGTATTTATGGCTTGAAGCAGGTCTCGAGATAGTGGCACAATAGGTTTGACAGGTTTATCTTAGACAATAAGTAGATGAATTGATTGACATAGCACATTTATTTCAATAATAATTGTTAGCGTTTGAGACCACAGTCCTCCCGCCTCCTATGTTTCGCGAAACAGCGTCAATTCCCGCTTACGTTTTCGCGAACTGGCGCCAGTAATTCTCTGCCGCGAAGAGAAGCTTTCCTTTGTCCCGCGAACAGCTCCCTAGCTCGGTCGTGAACTGTTCCCTCGAACAGTTAGTTATTTTGCAAGGGTCACGTCTGTCACGAAAGTTCCTTCCTGTTTGCGATAAAAGTCTTGGGACGGCTGTCCTTGAAGTTTTAGAAGTCACAGTTGGTGTTCTTCTTCGAGATTCCTCAGAATAGAAGGAATGAAAGTGCAAAAAGTAGTTCCTTGCGGTGAAGGAAGAAGAAAGAAGAAGAAGATTGTTCTCCCTTGACTTTTTCTTAGTGGTTTGTGGCAGAAGAGAAATTGAGTTTATTTCTCTTGTAAGTTTATCTTATTCGATATATCTTAGTGTAGAGTTTTTTCGATGTATCTCGGTGTAGAGAGAGAAGAATAGAGAGCAACTAAGTGAGAGATTTCACTTATAAGTCGAGATGATCGACTTGTGTAAATTCCTCAAGTAGTGAAATCCTCTGCAACTTCGTGGACCTAGGCAATTTGGCGAACCACGTAAATCTGTGTGTTCCATTTGTTATCATTTTGTGATGTGAATTTTTTTCGTTCTATTTTTTGCTTCTTTAATCGTTCTCTTGTTTGATTTATATATATACCACGTCAATTGGTGTATATCATTATATCTCGCAACAATAACCTTGATAATTGTTATGTATTACTTCTTATTATATAGATGACGTGTTAATTGCAAGGGCAGATATGGA
>NEWO01000067.1:2071715-2090989 GCA_003013225.1 Phalaenopsis aphrodite
GGTGACATTTTTGAACGAGTCGAACACCAGCTGAGCCCAAGCTCGCTCGTGTTCAGCTCATTTACTCCCCCTACATGTAAATACATAAGTGTGTTGTATGTATGTAAATTATTCTTAATTATTAAAAATTTATTTTATATTATGATTGAAAAATTCAAAAATTTTAAACTAATGTAACTATTAGCACAATTTTTAAATAAAAAATTTAAAAATATATATAAAATACATTGTTTGCCACAATACACAGCGACGTACCTAGGAAGGGTTCGGGGATTCAAATTTTTACTTATATAAGAGGTTAATTTGATCTTTCGCCCAATTTTAAATATAAATTTTGTTTCTCATGAAATATTACTTTAGCTTTGTTGTCTAACCCCATATATTGAGCCTATTGAGACACTTACGTCTGGACTCCGGATGTAGAGATACGTTCGGAGTCCAATGAATACCTCCACGTAGAGCTGACAGAAAAAAAAACTTGTTTTCTTATGATCCGGCCCGATAAGACAGGGGAATATTGCTCTCATGTTATTCTGCATTATTCAGGTGTTATTGTGGTGGTATTAATGTATTATTGTGTTATTATAATACTATGAATATTCTCAAAACACAATAACACATGAATACCACTATAATATCCTCTGAATAACGCGGAATAACATGAGGAGAATATTTCTCTGTGCTAAAACGAATTTAAAAAAAAAAAAGATGGATTCCACCGGCAGGGTTAAATAATCTAAAATGCAAACGACGTGCAAATTAAATAATTTATTTTGCTAAATATTTTATTTGCAAATATTAGCATCGTAGCGTTAGTGCTTGGTAGGAATCCACGGCTCCAGGGATTTAATTTGTCGGAATGCAATTAAAATATCACTTTTGTAGTTATTTGCAGATATTAAACAGCTGAATATTCCTCCTGAAATGTATAAAAAAAGAAGATTAGTATAAGAAATGGGAAAGACTAGAAAGAGATTAATGAAATTAATAAAATATATATGATAATAATGAGTTTATAATTTTTTAATAATTTGGGGCCTTTACATTCATACTCTATAGGTATGGCTGTCAAAACCGCTCGTTGTTCACGAACAGCTCATGTTCGGCTTGTTCGATAAGTTAACGAGCCGAACAGGAACAACACGGACAAGTACTTGTTCGTTCGTGTTCGGCTCGTTTTGACTCGAAATACTACTGATCAATTATACATATATATATCTTTGATGAGTAGTATTTTTAAAAAATTTAATTGACTATAAGGCTACAAAGATTAATAATCAATTAAAAGTATTAATGAATAAAATAGAATAAAAATTATTAAATTCAAATGATTTTTTAAATCTTGCTTCAATTCTTAACATCTTATGGCTACATGATTAGGGTTGTCAAAACGACTATTTGTTCGTGAACGGCTTGTCTCGCTAAGCAAACAAGCCGAACACAAACACACTTTTTCAGCTCGAAATATAAACGAGCCGAACACGAGCTGAACCTGGGCTCGCTCGTGTTCGGCTCGTTTACACCCCTATTTATAGGTTCATGCAGCAATGTGTTGAGAGTGTAAATATGGAACTTTTGGTGGTATATATATAAATACAAAAGAGTTGTGTGGTATGTATGTAAATTTCCATAAGGTTATTTAGGGGCATTTCCATAAAAACAATATAATAGAAGCTAACCGTGGAAACAATCTAAGCCGTCCAAATTGAACTTTCATATAACTCCAAAATAAATGATTCATCATCCAAGTTTGCCTGAACCCGACATTTTATTTAATTTAATACTCATCTTTAGAAAATTTAGATTGATATAGGGATGCAAATGAGTCAGGTGGACTCACAAGCCGACTCACAAGCCAAAAATTGAATTTTTAATTCGAGCTCACGAGCGGGCTACTACCATTACGAGCCGAGCTCGAGCTCGTTATTCAAGCTTGACTAAAACTCCAGCTCGAGCTCACCATTTGACAAACTTTAGCTTGGCTTCGCTCAAGCTCGACAATAATATTACGCATGTAAATATGAAACTTTAAAGGTGAGATATGCAAAAAAAATAAGAATTATATATATGGAATGCATGAATTAATGTAAATACTCTTATTTTTAATTGAATCACTTCAGACCTTTTCATCCACGGCAACTACTCAATCAAAGCCACCGCAGCCTGAAACCACACGCAATAAAGACACCATAAAATATCAAAATTATATATTAATCCACATATCATTCCAACTACTATAAATATACCATAAAAATCAAATTATTTATTTCATAATCTCTAAACCAATCAAAAAATGATGAGCAACTCAGCTCTATTCTCTCTCCTCCTCTCCTTCCTTCTCTTCTCTCTCTCCTACTCCAATCCCCCTCATGAAGCCAATCAGCTGCTAAAGTTCTCTGGGTCTCCTAAGGCTTTAAAAATCGCGCGAGATAATTGGTGGAAAATTATAAAAAATAATAAAAAAATCCCGGTGTATGTTAGTCCGCAGGAAGGGCTGAAGGAAGCGGATAAGATAGAGAAGTTGCCAGGTCAGCCTGAAGATGTGAAGTTTGATCAGTATTCCGGATATGTTACTGTTGATCCAATGAAGGGGAGGGCTCTCTTCTACTATTTTGTTGAGGCGCCTCAAGACTCTGGATCGAAGCCCTTAGTCTTGTGGCTAAATGGAGGTAATGATGATTTGGTTTGATTTTTTCGTCTTTTCTTTTTTTTTCGATTCGTTGGTTGGGTCGAGATTTGCCGGTAATTTTAAGGTCATCGCAAGGAACTTTTGCTATGGAGATTTCAATGAGAATGTTGTTCGAGTTATGGCTACCTATTACTAAGTCATGTTGAATAATAAGTTAGCTCGATCAAACTTGACTGGATAAATTGCTCGTGAGTTAAGCTCTGATAAGGGATAACACAAGCTCAACTCTTTTGAAAAAGTGGACAATGAGATTATCAATTCGACGTTGTATTGAGTGAAATGAGCGAGTTAGGTCGGGTCGAGCGGAATATATATATATATAGATGGGCCTTTTGATTCTATTAGTGTGATGAATGCAGGGCCTGGGTGTTCTTCAATTGGAGCTGGAGCAATGCAGGAATTGGGACCATTTAGGGTTAACAGTGATGGAAAGACTCTATATGCAAATAAGGCTTCTTGGAATAATGGTTAGTTTATAATATGTTAATTTTATTTATGCAAATATTTTGGGTGATTATGTAATCAATTTTTCTGGGCTTTTTTTTCTTAATTAAACAAAAAATCCAGTTATTATAACAGTCTCAAGGTGGACTTGAAACCAAGTCATTAAAATCTCTCTCTCTCTCTCTCTCTCTCTCTCTCTCTCTCTCTCTCTCTCTCTCTCTCTCTCTCTCTCTCTCTCTATATATATATATATATATATATATATATATATATATATATATATATATATATATATATATATATATATATATATATATATAGAGAGAGAGAGAGAGAGAGAGAGAGAGAGAGAGAGGGAGAGAGAAATATTAGGTGTAGATAAAATAAGTATGAATTTGATGATCTAACTCAATAATTTTGCAATACCATCAAATGTAGATACATTATTTGCACGTAATATTTTCTCGTGTGAATACATGAGAATTGAATGATATGTATGTTTTTAATATTTTTTATAGAAAAATTTACACACATATTACATAATATCGACTACATTTATAACATTTTGATGTAAACCTATATATTAAAATGTGTCCTTTATTTTAAAAAATATACAGTGATATTTAATTTTGATGTAATGTTAAGGTTTTTAATGATATTTATGTAAATATGGAAGTTTAGGGGTCATCCTTGTAAATGTATAATAATTATGTGTTATATACATAATTAAAGAGAGAATATTATGTGAGGAGTCCTTATGGACTCTTTGTACAACCATGTTGTGTGCCATTATACACGTAACTATAATGGTGTATAATGGTGTACAACAAGATTGTACAAGCACGCGGACTTTGCATTTAATATAGTATCGTAAGAAGTAAATGTCACCCTTTTTTTATCTGACTGATTTACATTTGTCATAAAAGTGGCGAATGTGATCTTTCTCGAGTCGCCGGCCGGTGTCGGCTTCTCCTACTCAAACACAAGCTCAGACTATGAGATCACCGGCGACAAGAGCACCGCCGACGATACCTACACCTTCCTCATCAACTGGTTAGAGAGATTTCCTCAGTACAAGAGTAGAGATTTCTTCATTGCCGGCGAGAGCTACGCCGGGCATTACATCCCCGAACTCGCCAGCCTCATCCTCAAGAACAATGCAGCCAACACCAACACAGTCATCCAACTAAAGGGCATTGTTGTAAGTAAACTTTTTCAAGATTTGCACCCATACCAATCAATTCATATGCATTTTGGATATCTTAGCGAGCAGAACACGAGTTATTTGCGAATAATGAGCTATTTTAACAGATGGGGAATGCTTATGTTGATGGAGATACAAATGAGAAAGAGATTTTCAATTACTTGTGGACTCATGCTTTAATAGCAGACGAAACCTACAGCAGAATTCAATCAAACTGCAATTTTTCCTCTTCTTCTTCTAGCAATGCAGAATGTGATGAAGCCATTACTGCAGCCAGGAATGAGATTGGAAGAATTGATATGTATGATATTTATGCTCCTCTTTGCAGTGGATCTTCAAATATAAAATCTGTAAGATCTTCATAAACTCTAATAAAATATTCAAAATTCCATTTCATAATGATGAAATACAGATTAAATTGACCAAATTTATCTATTTATTTGTGGCAGTCAGTTCAACCAGATCCTTGTGCTGGTGGTTATGTTAACAGCTATATGAATCTTGCAGAGGTGCAGAAAGCACTTCATGTAAATGCTCCATATCCATGGACTGCTTGCAGGTATTTTTGTAAAATAAATTTTTATGATTTATATTCTGATTAAGTTTATAAATATTAGTAAATATATTCTTGCTGCGTAGTGACATTATTGAAGACTGGCATGATGCACCTGCTACATTGCTTCCAACTATTCATGAACTGATTGGCAGTGGCCTGAGAGTGTGGTTTTACAGGTATTTTTTTGGGAAATTTACATTTGTACCACACAATTCTAATGTATTTACATATAAAACACTCGCATTCATATGTGTATTTCAATTTTAAAAAGATAATAATAGTAATATTTTTGATGTGATGTTAAAAATTTCAATTGCATGCAGATAAATATAAATGTTTAAGTTGTTAGATATATAAATACATAAAAAAACTATGGTGTGCATGTAAATGCCTCCTTTTTTCCCTCATTTACATCAAATTTTCTCTTCACCAGTTTAATCAACTTGGTTTTCGTGCACCTTTTTTCTTCATACAGTGGTGACCAGGATTCAGTCGTGCCCGTAACGTCAACAAGGACGTCGATCGACATGCTGAAGCTCCCAGTTGAGTCACAATGGAAGCCATGGCATGTTGATAATGAGGTGAGAAATATGATTTACATTCATATCACAAAAAAATATCAGCTCATTAAGCAAGATATGTCATGTACTTAAAAAAATCAAAGTTTATGTTAGATATGTATATAAATAGATAAGAATTGGAGAGAATATTACGTACGGAACTCGCATGCATCAGACTTTCATGTGCACAACAGTATACAATACTGTTGGGTAAAGATTTATTCTGCATGCATGCGAATTCTATATCTAATATTTTGACTCATATTTAAGCGGCACGTATGCAAATCTTCCTAATAATCTTAAAAATTATTAACAAAAAAAAAATTTTGAGAAAATATTTATTCTACATGGATGATGACAGGTGGGGGGATATGTGATTGGTTATAAGGGGCTGACATTGGCTACAGTGAGGGGGGCAGGACATTTGGTGCCTAGTTATCAGCCTGAAAGAGCTCTGGCTATGTTCTCCTCCTTCCTTAAAGGAGGATTCTAATAAGGCTTTGCTGTATCTCTGTATTTGGTTCTTCATGTATTCTAAGAAGTCTTTAATTACTGAAAGCTTCTTCTATTGTGCTTCCAAATTTGAGTAAATACTGAAAATATTTGAAAATAGCTTTTCATGAAGCATATATATATAAGGGGGTATTTACATACATAGGACTCAATTCTTATGAATTTACGTATCTCACCCCGAAACTTTTATTTTTACGAGCATATCACCCAATTCTTTCATATCTCATTTAAAATAAAACTAATTACACTATTTAATTTTCAAATTTAATTTTTCATTCATAGATAAAGTGCTATATATAAATATAAAAGTGTAGGTGCGAGATACATAAATCTATAAAAATTGAGTGTTACGAGTGCAAATGTGAATTGAAGATAATAATGTAAATAATTTTTTTTGCTTTTAGCAATAGAATAAGAAAATAATATTAAAGTTTATATCACTACATTTTCTTTTATGAAAATGATGAATCATTATGATTTTGATTAAACTCCTTTAATTAATGCGGTATGAAAGATTTGTGTTGAGAAATTAGGGCGAAGAAAATAAGAATCGACACAAATCTAGAAGAACAAATAGAGATTTAATTGGTTCGGCAAAGATGCCTGCGTCCTCGTGAGCAGTGCGGCAAATTTCACTATTTCAGATGAATGCAATATATACTCATAGAGTTACACATCATTTATAAAACCCACAAATAAAATTAATAACATGTCATTGCTCCCCAACCCACTTATCTCCAAGAGACACACCTCTTCACTCTAAGAGACTTCAAATTCTGATATATGAGTCATACCTAACAATCTAGATGATATAAAAGTAAAATAAGCAAAAAAATAGGGGACTGATATGTGAATACAAAAGAATTGGATGGCATATATGTATCTAAATTTCCCCTTTTTAATGAAAAATAATCCTCAATAGAATTTAGCTCTTTGAACATGATCATTTATCTTCCACTATTTAGTGTGTTGAGAAATTAAGGCGAAGAAAAACAAGAAAGACACAAATCCAGAAGAACATAGAGATTTAACGAGGTTCGGCAGAGATGCCAACATCCTCGAGAGCAGAGAGACAGCTTTTCACTAATTCGGAAAAGAGAATACTGAATTCAGGGATAATCCCTAGGGTTACTTACAAGCCTAATTATAATCCTAGGAAACACATAAAAAGAAAACTTTTGGTACAATATGTAATTGCCAAATTAACTCTATAGCACACCCCCAACCCACATAAGGAAACTCCCCTGATTTGGACATAAACTTTCGCTTTGCTCCGCTCCAGATTTAGCACTGTCCATTTATGATATATGAGTCATATCTAACATAGTTCTTTATGAAAATTCTTTAATTGCTCAAAGCTTCTGTATTCTGAAAAAAAAATGAAGATTGTTTTCATGAAACACATATACAACTCAAGTCCTATATATTTACATATCTACCAACCAAACTTCAATTTTTGCACTTATTCCATGTTATCTATGCATGAAATTATAAAGCTACATTTCACATTTTAAAAGTTAAAATAATGATAATTGTTATGTGATGCAAGGCATTTGGGTGGTATAAATGTAAAAATTAAAGTTTTGGGGTTAGATATGCACATAAATAAGAATTGGGTGGTATGTATGTAAATGCCCATAATAATTTTAAGCTGCTCATACTCTTAAAATTAAATGACTAAAAATCAATTTAATAGTCATATTTTCTTAAAAAAAGTATGACTCCGAATAATTAAATAATAAAAAAATGTATGTAAATTTCCTTTTTTATTTATTCTAATTTATCAATATTTTATTTCCATCTAAACAAATTGTAAAATTAAATACAAAATATTATAACCATTGTAAATTATTCCCCTAAAAAAGTTGGGGGCATTTACATACATACCACCCCAATTACTATGCATTTACACGTCTAACTCCTCTACTTTATTTTTTACATTTATACCACTCAAAATTTTAAAACATAAAAAACGACAATTTTAAACTTTAAAGTGTCAAATACATATGTTTGTAAGATAAAATATATGTAAAGAAAAATTCAAGTATGTAGGTTAGATATGTTAATACGTAGTAGTTATAAGTATGGACGTAAATTTTTCCAAAGTTATAAAATATTGTCCAAAGGCTTAATTTTTTTTGTGCGGACTCCTGACATAGTTTTACGTGCCGCGGAAGTTATTTCGGAGTTCTTTTCAGATTATTTCTGGGTTATTTTGAATATTCTGGGTTATTTTGAATAATCCTGAAATAACCCAGAAATAACCCACGGTCTTTATTTTTGGGTTATTTTGGGATTATTGAAAATAACTCGGAAATAACATGAAAATAACTTAGAAATAACTTCCATCACACGTAAAGCTACGTCAGGAATCCGGACATAAAATACGTTCTGTGCAATAAAGGACGCCCAAAACTTTTTATAAGGAAAAGAATCAATAGTATATTTTTAGCCGTTGAACATGATGATGGCAGATGCAAGTGGCTGTCCACCAATTAAAGGGCTATTTTTAATATATATATATATATATATATATATATATATATATATATATATATATATATAATTAAAGGGCTATTTTTAAATGCTAATTTTTAATAATTAATATATTTTAGTTTTTAAAAGGTATAAGAATGGAGTATGAGGAGCCTTTAGAATGAAGTTGCAGACCAGAAATAAACTACGCGCTAGCGGTTTTCATGAATTTATTACTTCTAAACATTTGACTTTAATTATTTTATTTAATTTTTCATGAAATTTATTTTCATTAGAATTAAGCAAAAAACGATTGCCTCTAATTAGATACATTTGTGTATGCATATAATGCGTAGCATATATACATAAATATATATATATTTTTTAAGAATAGTTTTTGAGAATACCGCTCTCCATACGTGTTATCAGAGTGAAGTGAAAGAGAGCTCTTATGTTCATGGTATCGTACAAGAAGAGAACAAAGATTAGCGATATATTCTTAATTTTTTAAGCTAAAAAAATCATTGCAATTTCATTTGTTTGTTATATCATCTTACTAAGAAAATTGGAGGAATTTACATACATGTCGTCCAATTCTATTAGGTATGACTCATATATCAAATAAGGGACAGATGCTGGAGCGGAACGAAGTTCGCGAGCGGAGTGGAGCGGAAGAATCTGTCATATCGAGGAAGTTTCGTTATGTAGGTTGGGGGTGCGGGGGTTAAATATACGCATGTTTGTAACCCTAGGGCTAATTTTGTATTATGTATTCTTTTCTGAATTGAAGTAAAAGCCGTCGCTCTGCTCCTGAGGACGTAGGCATCTTTGCCGAACATCGTTAAATCTCTTTGTGTTCTTCTGAATTTGTGTCGATTCCTATTTTTCTTCGCCCTAATTTATCAACAAATTCTTATGTATTTACATAGCTAATACCTATCATTTACTTTTCACATTTATATCACCGAAAAAAACCACTATTTTAGCTTTTAAAAAGAGAGATACATGTTTTCATGCACATGTAAGATGGAATATATGTAAAAATTGAAATTTTGTTGTTAGATATATAAGAACATAAGAATTAAGTGGTATGCATGTACATCTTCCTTACAAAAAAAAAATATTTTTTTCATAATTAGCAATGAATACGTAGAAACCTGTTCTTACTTAGGTGTGTAAATCAACCGAACACGAACGAACAGAGCTTGTGTCCGTGTCGTTTGAAATTTAGATTGTTTGAAATAAGCTCGTGTTCGACATTGTTCGTGAAATTACTGTTCGTATTTGTTTCTTAACGAATGAGTCGAACACGAGTTGTTCACGAAAGACGAGCCAGTTTGACATCCCTAACATTAATATATATAAATAATATATTATATTAATTATATAACTTATATTATATAAATATATAATATTTATATTAGTATATTGCTAATATAGTATATTAATATAATATTATTATTAATTTATTATATATTATAATTTATAAAATTTAATTTTTAAAAATATCATAAAATTTTTTTATATAATTATTTTAAATTATTTTATATTTCGAACAATAACAATTCAAACACGAACGAACGCATCACTGTTCGTGTTTGATTCATTTAACTAACTGAACGAAAAAATTTGTTCACGTTCGTCTCGTTTACTTATCGAACGAATCGAACACGAGCTCACCCTATGTATGCTCTGTTGTGAAAAAACGACGGTAATAAAGCGAAAAATTGGATCGAGAAAAATCACAAAAAAAATTGGAAACACACAGATTTACGTGGTTCGGCAAATTGCCTACGTCCATGAAATTGCAGAGAATTTTATTAGCTCGAGGATTATACCGTCGACCACGTCGACTTACATGAAAACAATCTTTCTCTTTTTCTCTCTCTCTCTCTCTCCTTCACTCTCTCTCCCTCTCTCTCTCTCCTTCACTCTCTCTCCCTCTCTCTCTCTCCCTAACGGAGAGCTACAGGAAGAGAAAGCCAAGAAAAAACCAAGCTTCCGTTTTTCTTTGTACCGAAAGCACACAGGAGAGTATGCCAACGCCAACCGGAATCACTCCAAGCGAGAGCCAAGCATGTGGTTTTATTAGCGGGAGGAGAGGAGCAAATCAAGGCCCATTAAGGAAAACCAAAAAAACAGATCTTCACACCATTAATTAATTCCTTCCTTCACACCACGTAAGAAACTAATTATTTCCTTAATTTCCTGATTCTGAAATAAGCATGGAATCATGCCTTAATGACCCATTAAGACAATGTTTATTTCCGTGAGCCTTAGGAAGAGGCCGGATTCCAAATAGCCAATATGTAAAGCACCAGACAAGCTCAAAAAAGGGCAACTAATTAATTAAAAATTAATTAGCTACCTTAATTAACAGTGGACCGGGCTCGATTAATCCAACATGCTCCACTAAATTACTCGGGCATTCTTTAAACCTAATTCAAGTTTAAATCTGATAACTATTGCATATATTGAAATAAATTAGTTCATAGGAACCGTGTACTTGCAAGTTGCAAATTCCATGGAGATGGCATGATTCTCTGAATCTTTATGAAAAGACAACTCGCAAAATGAAAAAAAAAAAAAAGATGCTCAATTAAAGAGAATCTATGTAAGGAATCAATATTTCTTAATTTTTCTTACAAATAATATTTATACCACTAAGTATTGTGGTCATGCATTCATTTAGTCTATCTCCTCCTTTCTTAACATAAGTCGAATCTAAACATCTACTCTTCTGGTCGGATCATCAGATGATCGACAGTTAATGTGACCAAATCATCTAAAAGACAACTTTCTCTAATTCTGTCTGCCGCCAACGAAGCTACACCAACCCTATCAAGGATATATTCATTTCATATTTTGTCTAAATTAATTTTTTTTTTTTTGCACTAATACAAAAAAAAAATACATGTATGTCACTAAATTCCAAATATTTATATATTTGTATATAAATATATATATACCACTATCTATGAATGAAAAAATGTATTTCTCTTTCTAAAATTAAAATGATGATATTTTTTATATGATATCAAATATTTAAAGGATATAAATATAAAAATATAAATTTTAAGTGATATATATATATATATATATATATATATATATATATATATATATATATATATATATATATATATATATATATATATATATATATATATGCAAGTAGATAGGAGTTGGGCGGTATATTTGTAAACTCTCAAAAAAGCAAGATAAAGAGCCATCACTATAGATGAAAATATACTAATATTTATCAATGCTATAATAAATATATAAATAGATAAATTTGTACAGAGTAAAAACCACATTTGACACATTAATTGCATGCATGCACTTCAACTAATATTCAAACGTGACGTATATGTACAGTACAAGCTGCATGACTACGCATGCATTCCCTCAAACAAATACAACTTAACACACATCTAACTTAGGAGACAACTACATCATTAACATGCATTAATAGATAATCATCTCTAATTACTAAGTTAATCACGCTGCACAATCAACTCCATCACAACCATGCAGTTCACTTCGGACGGCTGTGATTGAATTTTACTAGTGATCAATCCCAACCGCCTCTTAAAAAAGTGAATTATATAACTGTGATGGGATTAAGTGTGCATCCATGCAATCAACCTAGCAATCAAGACATAGAAAAACTCCAAGCAAATCACAATCAAATGAGAATCTTAAAACCCTAATTACACATTGTCGTTGATGGTTTCAGCGGGGAATGATCAGTGGCCGACGCCGGGGCTATGGCCAGGCACTGACGGTCGGGCATCATCGTCAACCACCGCATCTACATTGTTCCCAAAACCTTCTGGTTCGGCTGAGCCTAAGGCTGTCTCACCTCCATTGTTGGCCTCGTCGACTGCATTATCTTTTTCTATCAGATGTCTGCCCTCGCAACTCATAGAGCTGTAATGAAGGAGAATGATTATGATGAAAAGGAGAGTGAAAGTGGGGAGCTTAATGTTGGCCATGAGTGACTTGGTTCGAGGAGAAGGAGGAGGAAGAAGTTGAAGGAATAGAAAAATAGTGGCAATGGAGGAAGATTCTATTGCACCTGCTTAGCTAATTGGGGAGAGATTCTTGCATCTTCCAAGTGCATAGAAATGCTATTTATAGAGGTTGGGGGAGAGAGAGATTTGCATACATTTCACTCAATTCTTATGTAACTGCATGTCTAATTACGCCATAAGTTTAATTTTTACTTACATGCCAACTTACCTAAAAAGGTGCATTTAATTTTTTGAAGAGTTAAGGTGGTTGTATCTGTAGAGAAAATGTAGTATCGGGAGTACTGATGCAGTTTTGCATCAAGTCAAGTCAGGTGTACAGGCAGACCCGCTCATGTATTAAATTATTATTATTTTTATTAAAGTGAGTAAGTCTGTACACGTGATGGACCTTGATTGGAGTCCTGATACAAAACTGCATCAAGACTCTTTATGCAATAATTTTTTTGTATCTCTATGACACTATAAATATGAATGAATAGGGAGGTATAGATGTAAAAAATAAAATTTATGTGTTAGATATGTAAATACATAGAAATTGGGTGGTAAGTATTTGTATATGTCCCCCCTCTTTTACATCAAATTTCAGCTTTTATGTTCAATATTTTTTTCATATATATATATGTAAATACAAAGGAGTGGTCGGAGGCTATTATACGAGCCTCGGTCGTGCGCCTAAGAAGTCGAGTAACACACCAGACACTGTGGGTGGAATCGAACCCCAGACCAGATGAGACTTACAATTGACAAGCAAATGCCGAACCAACTGATCTGAATACATAGAGCAATGATATATATATATATATATATATATATATATATATATATATATATATATATATATCCAACCGAATTTTTTATATGACATGGATCTCTTAGCTGCTACCTTTTCCTTCTCCAACTTAATTGGACAATTCACTGTATGGAATCTCGAGTTGAAAAATAGGAATCAATTTACATAAATATTATATATATAATTTTATCTTAGTCAGAAAAAGTAATTAAATGCTACCTTTAATTTGTTGCTCTGTTCACAAAATGAGCCCTCTAAACAGGGAGGTTGTATAATTATATTTTGTGTCCCTAGAATAAGTAGATACATAGGGGGTATATTAGTTAATATATGAATTTAATGTCGGAACCCCGAATCTGCATCTGTCCGGATGGTGACAGAAGCCAACGAAGGGATCTGCTTAGATGAGACTATAAGCATAAAATGACGTCCGACCGAACAGGGCCGAGAGCCCAAGACGGCGCCCGATCAGATGGGGCCAAGAGCCTATGATGACTCCCGCCCGACCTTTATTTGTCAGGTGTCTATATACTGAATAACTGTGACAACTGTCAGTCGACTACAGGAGAGCAGTTGAGCAATCTCGAGACACACACACACACACATACACACATACACACACGAGCGTCATCAGCGCAGCAATCTCGAGACATTTCATAGATCTCAAGATAATCTTTAGAGCAAGAAACGCTCAATTTATAATAAAAAATCATTTGGAAGTTCAATTTTAGCAAACATAAGTGAAAATGATCAACTCAACAAGCTGACCCAATGATACCAAAATTGGTCTAGTCCGAACCAAACCAAGCTTAGATCAAGTCATTAAACCACTTATGCGAGCTTTTCGGACATATTTGAAAGATCAAACGAATGTCGAAGCTAGTAAGTTTACAGTTGTATCAGCGTCTCAACAACACGAGTCAAATGAATGAAGATCATTCAGTTCTGACATCATTAAGGCACTCAAATATCCATCAAACACTATTTAATTAAGGGAATCTCTCTGAGATGTCCAATCAGATTGATTCATATTTATTCATTAATTGCAATCGAGACTCTATAAATAAAGCCCCACCCCTCTTATGAAGGCGAGAGGGAGCTTGTAGCTCAAGGAAGAGTTCGACACTTTGAGAATGAGCTGAAGTCCAACATCACTCTTACCACCTTCGATCACCACTTGCCGGCCTCTGTCAATCACCATCGATCACGATCAATCACCACTCATTTCTTGTGACAAGTTCCTCCGCCCATCGACGTTGTAACCCGGGAGACTCTGTAACCCCTTGCCAATCATCAAGTAAAAGATATTACTTGTAATCTATAGTTTATAGTGAATCTCTTCAATGAAACCAGACTCTCTGATTTTTTACTCTTTCTGAGTTTTCCATGTAATAACTTTTGGTCTCTACTGGTTTTTTGTTTCATTTGAGTATGTGTTGAATTCCCACGCAATGCTAAGACGATGATTCATTACTCTACCACCACAAATCTTCTAACACTCATCATATATATATCTAATATATGTATATAAATATTATAGACTTTTTAAAAGCTGTGAACAACTAGTGGTTCTTTTTGTTGATTGCTATAAGACCATCATGGCACCCACTATTCCATAGTTCACCCAAATGGTAGGGATTCTGTCCTTCCTCACTCATCCTTCAAATATATTTATATATAAAGAACTATATTTAATTCAACGGCTACAAATGAGATGTATTCATGTGGGGCATGCATGTGAGCCATTTACTTACATAATTCACATCATTATTCTTATTTTTTTTATAAATATAACACCTAAATTCTTATATTTACATGTCTATGCCACTCAAATCTTCTTCATTACATAAAAATTATAACCATGATTAACTTTTCAAAAATGAAATACACATTTTCATGCATAAATCTTAACACCAAAACGAATGTAAATATCAAAATTTAGGTGCTAGTTATGTAAATACATGAGAAATATGTGTCATGTAAACAAATTTCCATGCACACACAAACTGTCTTTACATTTTTAGTGTTACAAGCACTACTCTCTTGTTGTAAAGTGTTGTCTTATTTAATGGAGCGGCTCATACTTGATTGCTTTTTACAAAGTGAAGTGTTTAGATCAACAATAACATATTATATCAAACATCTAATATAATATTCACTTTAGTATCCAAAAAGGTGTCTTAAATACTAGCCATGCAACCTTCAAAGAATGCTCATCCTATAGCTATCAATTACTTAGATTCATCTGTATATATATATATACTACGTATCCCGATGTGTTGGTTGACATCCACGGTATAAAACCCCTCAGGTCGGGGTTTTGAATCTCCTCTAACACAGTTGATCTTAAGAATATGGTACTCAAATTGTGAAGCACATTAGAGGTAGCTAGAAAGTGAATACACCCTCTGAGGCTAAGTTTTCTGACACGAGGGTTATAAATGTAAATACAAAAGCATAGGGTTGAGATATATAAATGCATAAAATGACAGGACAGGTTCCCATATACAACATGAGGTTGGCATGTGGCAAACAGAATCTCCAAGAATAAGGGAGGTCAGATACGAGAGAGAGGATCTGAAGAAGAGAAAGCAGAAAGAGCGCACATGCAATGCGCTTAATAAGCAGCAAGCTGAACGGCGAAGGAGCTTCCACAGCTCTGGGGAGAGAGACGGAGCTCCCCCTCCTCTGTGTAAACGGCATGTGGGTGAAGCACGAACTTTACAGGCTCAGCGCGTGCCTTTGAGCGCACAGGAAAAGCCTAGGGCATATAGGCAATATAGGCTAACTTTGAATCAACATATTCTATATTTACACTAGATTTCAAAGGAAGAATATTCTAATTTTATGAGATGTCACGCTTGGTATATTTTTCTGAAGATTTGCATTACATACCCACTCATCAATTCAAAGCGTGTATTTCGTTTTTTTTTTTCTAAGTTAAAAGATGTATATCATAATTTATTACTTAAGCATATAATATCACACTAATATTTATTTTTTATTTTTCATTTTTTTGAGATAGATTGGCCGGATACTATGATAAATTCCTCTCAATTTCAAATACCCCCATGTAGGGTGTGGTACTCAAATATTTAGCACACCTAAGACTGGCCGGGACTCGTCTCATAGCCTTCGACCATTCCTTTTTAATTAATATATGTATGTATAAGTATGCATGCATGTGTGTGTGTGTGTGTGTAGCGCACGCATGAGCCCTGGTTCATTAGCAGTGGTCTTGGCGTAACCCTTGGGTCGGAGGTTCATATCCCAAGACCCTCGGGTCGGGGGTTCAAATCCCAAAAACCTTGGATCGGGGGTTCGCATCCCAACCCCTTCGGGAGGATTCAAATAGCACCTGGACTGGAAGGAAGCTCCGCCCCTCGGTCAGTCCAACCTATAGGGGTTGATCGGTATATATATATATATATATATATATAATATGTAAAAATAATGAAACTTCTATAATCATCAGTAATAACAACATAAACATAAGATCTGATTTTCCATACATCTTATCCCACCACATTAAAATAAACCCAACAAAAGATCTACTTCAGGATGTAAAAAGCAGTATGCATAAATTTAACATATGAAAATAAGTAAATTATGCATTCTTCATATTAACCGAACAACAATGTAGGTTGAAACATGCATATCAACATCAAAAATAATCATGTGAGTTAAATAGGATATTACTTTTCATTTTTCATGATTGATATAGATTATGTAGCAAGGATTTGATGATATTATCCATATTAATAAGGGGCATATAACACAATTCTTATATTTTTTTTTTGCATATCTAATACCCAAATTTTAATATACTTTGCATAATACTGGGTCTTTGACTATACCAAGGTGTCATAAATGCAAATATCAAACTTTGGGTGTTAGATGTGTAAATGCATTGACATTTGTGTGAAATGAATGCAAATTTACCTGAAAAAAATGTAAACATGAACTTGACACATTAGTCAGTCCATATTCATGCTCAAAGAGAGATCCCTATTTATATTACATTAATGCCTATTGAAATTCACAAAACATGGCACAAATAGTCTAAACTACATGCATAATATACTACAACTGCCTTGCATGTCACTGAAAGATCAAGGCCTGCATCTGCTCTCTCACTATCAATATACAAATGGAAGATTTACATACATACCGCTTAATCTATTTTACATGTGTAACACCACCCAATATATGCATGAAAATGTGTATTTCACTAATAAATATTGCATCTGAAAAGGAATAGGCTATTGGGGGAGCTCTCATTTTTTTTTTCTTCTCTCTCTCTCTAGAAGTGTAGTGTGAGAAGCTATGGGGTCACCCCCCGACCACCCCCTCACTCCATGGAGAGGAGTGGGGACGGAGGTTCAAGGGATGATGGTGGGGGCTTTGGCAAGTTTGGAGGCGGTGGCCACTCGAATTGAGGATGTATGGGTGCTGGTTTGGAGGCTGCGCATGTCTTAGGGGCGGTTGTGGGCAAGACATATCTTTAGGAGAAGGAGAGGCTTCCATGGAAATCGAGGAAGAGTTCTCAATCGAGGCTAAAGAATGGAAAAGCCAAAGTTGTATTGATGGATCCCAAGTAGTTCGACGACATTATCTCAAAGGTTTGCGCCAAGGTGCGTGAGATGTTTAGCAACCCTACGAGTAATGCCATTACGGTGGCACTGATCAACAAGAACCTGGACCTTGTGGAACAATCCAATTCGCTCGATGGTCAAGAACCATGATGAGGGGGAAGGGAGGATATGCACAATCAACATTGCTCCCGATCCCCTCTTCAACAATGTGGGAGAAGCAAGTCTCGGTCACCACCTGAGTAGCCTAATGGCGTTAAGCATAAAAACAACATATCTATATTGAATGAAGTTCAAGATATGACTGATGACAAGGTTGGTCATCTTGTTCAAATCAGAGCTGAGATTTTAGATGGCCATGATTTGGTTATGGAAGATAATACTCCAGCTTCCCCTTGCGCAAAGATTATAAATAAGGAGCAATTTATGAATGATGAAATGCTTGGTGATGAGTCTCTTCCTGCAAATGTGGAAAATCTAGAGACTCGAATGTTGGAGGCAACTGTTGACGAACACTGCCCAACACATGTCTGTGATAATGCCCCCAACAACTTTCTTTCGAGTAGCCTTCAGTTGTTGTTGAACAACAAATATCCAATGCTCATGCCCCTTCAAAGGTCCTTAATTGTTCAAAGAGCAATAATTTCAAGGACTCACAACTTATCAATGCGACATCAATTCCTAGCCACAAAGCGTATATGGGGAATCTTCCTTCTAGCAATCGTAACCCACTCTTTGGCAAAGAAGGAGCTTAGTCAAGACCATTATGACAGAAGAAATCCAAGAATATATTGGTGAAGGGGGGTTGATAATCTCAACATGGAGAAAGTCCATCAAAATATTAAGAGGCTTGACAAGGCCACAATGTGCAAGCTTCTCGGTAGGCATCTCCCATGTTTTGCCCTTAACGTGGAGTTCAATAGAAAATAGGCACATTTCGGCTTTTTCAAACTTGTTACTGTTACCAATGACTGCTTTTGAATATTGAAAATGTAGAAGCAAGGAATGCAATCTTGTTGGGAGGACCGTTGTTTGTTGCGGGTACTATTATTGGTTTAGATGTGTGGAAACCAAATTTTGCCCCAAATTCCCTTCTTAGATTGTCAGCCCTGATTTGTATCTACTTATCTCTGCTACCCATTATTTATTGAGATTCTACCAACATCCTTTGTATTGCAGGAATGGTGGGACGTACAACGTGGATTGATGCTCAAACCGATTCTTGGGAACATATCAATTACGCCCGAGTCCGTCTTCGTGTTAATTTATCTAACAAACTGATTTCAGATACTAGGAACAATTGTCTAAAATGTTAGTTTTTTTAGTGTTTGAGTACGAGAGGTTATCCCATCTTAGTTTCATTTGTGGGAAAGTGCGCCACAAGATCTCTCTTTGCAAGGAAGCTCTCACTTCG
>NEWO01000067.1:2100804-2118953 GCA_003013225.1 Phalaenopsis aphrodite
TATTTGAGTGAAAATTTGAAAAATTAATGAAAGAGGGTGCTACATTTGTAAACAAAAATGTTTTGGGTGCTATGGATGTAATTGCCCCAATTTTTTCTCATGTTTTCAAATAACATGAAAGAAATGCATAGAAATTATTTTCATAAGCCTATAGCATACATAATTACACATGAAATTTAGAATGCACTAGATTCATAATATATATATAATAAAACCAATGATTTCTACCCCTAGCTGGCAAAACCCTAAACAAATAACCTTGGAAGACTACAATATAAATCACTAAACTATTGGTATTTTTTATGTGATATGAAAGATTTAGGGGGTATTAATGTAAAAAAAACAAACTATAGGTGTTAGATATGTAAATACATAAGAAATGGGTGGTATTTTATGTAAATGCCCCAATTATCATCTCAATGCCCTCCACCCAAAAAGCTTAGCCTTCCTCTTGTTCTTTTTTTTTTCCTAATCTTTTTCTCCAAAAAGTATCCAAAATTTTTCTTGTTTTTCATGAAAATTAAGTCCTTAGAATTATTTTCTTTTATTATTACAAGTACTGCCATTAAGTTAGTATCCTAAGCGTCCTGTGCTGCTGTGCATCACTTGATTAAATGCCACATCTTGAAGTCCTTGGGATTTTTTATCCAGTTGAAGGAACCTATGATAGATTAGTTGAAGTAATGGATGAAGTTTACAATGTTTCATCAGTATTTGAAGTTGGCTCATCTTCTAAGACTGCTCCTGTGTTGACCAAAACCCAATGACGGAATAAGAACAGAATGATTTATAAGAAGCACATCCAGGCTAACAAGGAAAAGAAATTACCTAAAAAGAAGTCTCGTTGAAATCGATGGCGGGGTTAGCGTCGAACCATACTATGAAATTTTGGGTACATATCAGAGAGCAGGATGTGGTGGTGTTGGTAGATGGTGATGCCACCCACAAGTTCATCTTTACCCAGTGGTGAAGCAATTGGAGTTTGAGATAGATGACACGGGAAGTTTTGGAGTCATAATGAGGGTCGGACAAGTGGAGAAGAGCAGAGGAGTTTGTAAATGGTGGTTTCACAAGGAACTCAGATTATGGAGAATTTTCTTCTCTTAGATTTAGAGAGCATTAACATGATATTGGATATGAAATAGTTACAGTACTTAGGGGAGACTAAGATGAATTGGAAACTCCTGACAATAGAGTCTCAGAAGGGAGACAAGATAATGGTGCTTCACGGTGACTTTGTGCAAGACCTAAAAGACGGCATATCCATGAATATGGCGGCTATGTTGGAGTGGTCATTACTTAAGACCTAGGTGGGGTTGAGAGAATTTCCGGGACTTACAGGATATTATCAGAAGTTCGTGAATGGTTGAAATTCAATTTTGTGGCCATTGACGGAAAAATTGAGAATGGATAACTTTTAGCGAGGAAAAACGGTGGCATGGACTTCTGAGAAGTTAAAGAATGTCATGGCGAGTGGACCAGTGCTAGTTACTTGATTCAGTCAACCTTCCATCATAGAGACGAATGCTTCAAGCTATGCATTAGGCGCAATCCTCATGCACTGTCAAAGACCAATCAATTATTTTAAACAAGTGCTGATGGAGAGATTGCGAGTCTTACAACTTGATCAAGCAGGAATTTCTCTCTCTTACATCACGAGGATAATGTGTTTTTTTTGGAATGGGAATAATGTTAGGCCGGCACTTATGGCATCGTCCACCTCATGCTCCACTGAGTCGACGTCAAGCCTGCCAAAATGGTTTGAATGTCAAGCGTAACGCTAAAAGGAGAAATTTAGCCATTTGTTATATATTATTGTGGGATATAAATAGTGCTTAATATGTTTAGGCTTAAGGATATATGTGATTGTTGTTTTGAATCTTAGAATTAGGGTTCAGAGAAATCGCCTACTTCTCAAATTATAAGTGCTTACCTTTTATTTATTAATGTTTTATTGTTTAGTGTTGGTGCGGTAAAATAATTTGTTTGTCTTAATATATGTGAAAGTTCATCTCTTTCCTATCAAATAATCTTACTAAAATTCCTTTTATTAAAAATAGAATTTATATTTCACGATGAATAATGATTGATTATAAGAAAATAGTTCAATATTTGCTTCTAAAGGAAAACATGTTCACATAATCTTAATGAATGTAAGACAAAGCTATTTAGATCAAACAACTTGGTTTTATATCCAAGCATCTTAAAGTAGATACATTAATCTTCCTAAATGTTAATACAGACTTAAAGGTAAGTTTCTTAAATATACACTACTTTTATCTACATTTTCATTCCCAGATATTTTTATATTTTATTTAAATAATAAAAAATAAGTAGACCAATCAAATAAAGTTTTATTCACAAAACAAGCATATCTTTACGACTGTCATAAACATCATATATATATATATAGAGAGAGAGAGAGAGAGAGGGGGGGGGTGTGGAAAGTGGCAACCTTGTTTTTGGAGCTTTAATGGACGGGCAACAAACATGGACAGTTAGATTATCCTCAATTACTGATGATTAGGCGCACAATTTGTCCTGAAAACTTGAACGATTTTGCAGCCTCTTTCAGGCATTTATTTTTTTCAATGCGAGGCCAATGCTGCAAAAAATATAAATTCCTATCACAAAACGCACAAAATAAAATAAAAAATTCGTAATAATAATTTTCCATTTTTTATTGAAGCATAAATTGGCTCGTAAAAGTATACCTCGCCAAGCTTATTGAGTTTCTCCCTAACATTTTTCAACAATTTCTGGGCATCCCCTTCCCAGGTGTAGAACTCCAGTTTCCTCCCTATCAGGAGCTTCTCACAAACCTAACAGAACGTAACAGAAAACATTTTAATTCAATAAGCAGGGGGAGTTTGTTTTCAACTTCAGTATTTTGGATAAAAAAGAAAGAATGGCATTTATAAAATTGCTCATAGAAATTAGGGCAAAACAAATATTTTACTTCTCTAAACTAAACAATACAACTATGAACACAAAATAAAGATTAAACACCTATAGTTTGAGACGTGCGCGATTTCTTTCAATTCTTACAATTCGAGAGGTGGGAAATCTCTCCCAAACCCTAAACCTAAGACTCAAGGCACGATCTTCTGCATAGCCCTAACCCTAAACATATTTGCCCCATTTATACTAAACCATAATAAATGACAAGAGGCTAGATTGCATGTAAGCTAATAAAAGACAAATTTGTGCTTAGGTGCCGATCTAACACAGGCATACCACCCAATTCTTAAGTTTTACAAATCTAACACGTAAATTTTACTTCTTATATGTATACCACCAAAATCTTCATATCACATAAAAATACCATTATTTTAAGTTTTAAAATGTGAAATACACTTTTTAATGCATAGATAAGGTGGCATGTAGATAAAAATAAAAGTTTTAGGTGTTAAATATGTACATACATATCAATTAAGTGGTATGTATGTAGGTTTTCCTTTTAATTTTCAGGTGTTTGATTTACTCTGATTTAGAGTAAATTAAATGCAAACTTCTAAGGAATTCAAAATACCTAAATCATTTTCAATGTTTTCTAAATTCATCTAAATTTAGCAAATTCAGAATTCACCAACTCACACAATGTTAGAAACCCTCTGCCATCCCCCTCGCATGTGACTTCAAGACTCGCCCTGAACCTAGTGATTTTTTCCTCCAACTTGACCGTCCAAGTGCCTCCCTTCGCTCTCCTCCATCGTGCAATTGCACTGTCTCGAGACTATGCAACCTCAAGCCCTTGTAGCGTAGCAACTTCGCCACGAGCCCTCACCGCCGACGAACGCTAACTCACCTCCTCCCCAAAGCTCAGCCCTAGCACCTAGAGTGCATCTAACCAACAAGTTGCTTGGTTTTCATTTCATTCATTTCAAAGAAAGCATGAATATTATTATGCAGAATACTTGTGACCACTATGAAGTAAAAAAGAATCCACAATAGACTAAAACTAAAGGGAAATTTACATACCTAGCACACAATTCTTATGTATTTACATATCTCACGCCTAAACTATCATATTTATACACAGAACACTCAAATTTTTAATATCACATAAAAACTTATCAGATTGTAAATTCATGCTCTGTTAGTTTAAATTTATTTTATAGATCCCATCATATGTACAAGGTGTTTCTCTAGTTCTCTTCAAATCGATGCGACGATTTTATTGGGCTTCCATATCTAGCTTAACCTTGAAGTCCTACTACACAACTGATATCTACATGTGAAACTACTGAAATCTAAAATATATTGGCACAAATAACACATTTAACAAATCAATTTTTACGAAAATATTGAACTGTTGTGTGCAAGGGTCTCCTACGAGCAAATATGATGAACATAAAAAATAATAACAAAGAGATCAAATTTTCTTTAATTATCTACATTATACTTAAACTCATATTGTTGTAAGAAAAACAATCCAGAATTTCTTATCTTTACATCTTTTTGAAACAAAAAATCTCCTCAACTTAACAGAGGCATCGGTTTATGCATATGGTATGTGCTTCGAAAATCATTTTAGCTGGTTAAAAATTACAAAAAAATTAATAGGCGCGTATTGCATGCACAACTTTGTATAGTAAGATGTTGGGTCGAGAACTGCCTCTTAATGAGCTACAAACCCAAACCCATCAGAAACAGAAGAACTTGCCTTGGGTTGACTCCAGATGGTAGAGAGCCTATCTGAGCATTAAGCTTCTTTTATTATTTTAAATGTGAGAAATATATATAAATTTTTAAGTATAAATTTCTTAATATCCCCTACATAAAGAATAGTAGAAGGAAGGAAAAAGCATCGTAAAAAGGCTCAGGATACACAACCTGTAGAGGAAGAATTTAGGCTGGAGAAGAAAGCAGTTTGGGGTAGAAGGGAAGAAAAAAAATTATGGCTTAGGCTCTTAAGGTGGCATTTTTCTGCTCATTAGTGCGCGATACTTCATGAGCTATTTTTTAAGAGCGAGGGATGGCTATGAAGATGATACTTAATGAGCTTCTATTTAAGAAAGACTAATAACTATAGGGAGACGTGAGGAGAATGTTAAGATGCTTAAGAATATCGGTTTAATCTCGCATTTCATAGTTGAAAATTAAATCAATATTTGAATATCAAATGGTTAGCCCAATTCAATTTAGACTTCGTACTCGCTAATCTAGAGATAAAATATAGTAGGAGATCAATCATATTGCTTATGATTGCTTATGAATCTCCCAAGTGTCAAAAAGTCATGTAGTAGTGAGATCAAAACAGAAACCATGTAATTGGCATATTATGTCCTTGAATAAGGCAGAAAGAACAAGATTAGATTACAAACTACGTTCTCATAACAGAATGAAAATACTATAAATAAGGCTCACATGGTAGAAAAATAGGGTAAACAAGATAATTTCCTTGAATTTGATTTTTTCTTGCTAGCTCTATAGTTACGGGTCCTATACTCTATAGCATTGAATGGCATGAAGTATTCAAGCTGAGGTGTTCGTCTTCTGGTAAAGCATAGAAGATTCAATTAATGTAGAGCCTCTGGTAAGATTTCTAGAATGAAAAACTTTGGAATTCTACGGCGGAAAAGACTCATAATAGTTGAAAACCATAGAAGTGCGTTTGGGTCATATGACTAAAGTCGAAAAACATTTGTGGAGTAAAGTCAAACGGAATTTAATGAACTTTTTTGCTGCTTGTCGTTGATAGAAAAGTTTGAACAGCAACTCCAAACACAACAAATTAGTGGTAACGATGGCTTTAAATTTACAAAGACCTACTCTTTCAAAAACCTCATCCCATAATGTTACTGCCAAACTCAAGACTAGAGGTGCAAGTGAAGCAAGGAGGCTTGAGCTCACAAGTCGAGATTATCCAGCCAAGAGCTTGAATGTAAGCTTTGACTTAAGAAAAACGTGCATAAATCAGAAATCACTTGTCGGGCCTGACAACACTTGATTGCCATCGTTTTCTTAGCATTACAGCATTTTAATCTGCAATAGAACATTTAAAGAAAATGTTTACGCATGAAAAATTTGTGTTAAGCCCTTTTTGAAGGGAGGTTAAGGCAAAGCAAGCACAACAAATAACCTTAACGCCCTCTTTTAAGAATATTGTCGTATATACGCTCAAAGTCAATGACATTTTATTGAATATCCCTAGATTGGTTATAGAGAAAAAAGACATCCAATGGATTATACATATGAAGTGATGAATAGAACTCAAAATGTCATTTTTGTTAGTTTTATCAATAGTGATAAGTGCAAGAAAAGCTCTGAAATTATTCATAGAAGACTACAAGCACAATTTCATTGAGCTTTGCATGCAACACTAAATTTTATAGGACTATGCATCTGTTTTAGTAACTCTAAAATGACTGAAAACAAAAATACTAGTTGATGGATTCTACATATGCAATGAAATATTGGCTGAAAATATGGATGAAGACGAAAAAACAAACAATAAATTGAGTGTGTAAACTAAGAGTGAAAGACCTTTTGATACCCCTCCATATGCAATACAAAAAATCCACATGGGCACCAAATATTATGATTTATGTGAATTTAAAATTAATATTGAATAAAAGTATGATATTTAAATAATATAAAAACTTTTTAAATACTTTCAACAAATTAGTGGCCATCGTATAACCAAAGAGCTCCATACTTAGCATAACATATGGTTCATCAAGATGTTAACCTAATTCGAGCACATTTGAACATGCATGTACACAAAATTGTATATGAATTGTTATCATGATATTTTATTTAGTAATTTTAATAAGTTTTAATCGCAGTTCATAGTGCAAGAGCAGCAGAATGAAGCAAAATCGCCTCATAGATTTTGTTTATATAGCATATAATAGGCCTCTGATTCACATAAATAACCATCGTGACATTCTTGACCATGTCTCATTAAACAATATAGATAATGCTAATAAGTGGCTATCTAGAAAAATAGATGATGAGATAGATCAAAATAATGACTTATTATTGATTATGAATGTTTGACATGAAGTATGATTACAAAGGTCACTAGTATTTATGAAAGAAGTTCTAATATTGAAAAATAATATAAAGGCCAAGAAAAAAATATTCATCCAGACTTAATATTGTTGAAACTGAACATGACGATGAGGATGGCGTAGAATATTATGATTTAAGAGATAATGCTAATGATAATGATGATGAGAGAAATGAGGCTTTCTTTGCTTAAAATGATAATTCTTTCGATGCCTACTTTAATCTCTTATGAAAATACTAGACTAGAAAAAAATTTAATATTTGAATTTTAGGTGATTGAGGTATTGAGCACTTGTCATGATGTTTTATCTTACTTAATAATCTTTCATATTTATTTGTATTTTATTCATTTTTTTTTAAATATTGCATTATATTCAAAATGAAGTGTGTTGTCCTATATGATATGTGTTATGGCTCCACGGATACTTTTATGCTATGGTATTCTATTCATCATTGACAAGTATGAACATCAATCCTCTCAATTCCAAAAACCTCTCTAAGCTATGCCTCGTCATGACTAGAGTTCCATTCTTTAACTACATCATTTCCTAAGTCCTTGGCTCAATCACCTACTCAGAAAAGCAAACAAAATGCTCAATACTTCACAGGACAATTCTAAAATGTCATGATCTTTACAAACACCCCAACAATGTCACCCAGTAAACCTTATTGGTCTTAACTGCCAAAATTATATCTTTTTAGGTAATCCCTCCCCCGCTATCTCTCTCTCTCTGTATTCTTTGTAATACTATAATCTACAAACAAAGAATACTGTGACGATATTGATCTCAATGAGGAGAAAGGCATTTTTATCAAAGCATTCTAAATTGTATTTGTCTGAATGATTAACTGTAACCTCTCTCAAATAAATAAATAAATAAATAAAAATAAAAACTGTTCACCTCTCAAAAAAATCAATGTCTCATCAATTTTGGAAGACTAGAAATACGGTATAATACCATAGAACCAAGTCAAACTAAACAATACCCCCAAGATATGACATTTGACAATTGTGGGAGGTTCTTACAGTGAAATGAAAGCTAAATGAAACAGTAAGTTCTCAAATAAGTTTCACAAATCTACTAAAAATTTCAGAAAGTATAGATTTTTTACACTACAAAGTAGTATAATTGGGAGGCTCCCACATGAGGTTATGACTTCACAGAAATGAAATCCTCATAAAAGAGGAACCCGTGAAGCAGGGATCACATCATAAAGGGATGGTTAATCTGATCACTTCAAAGAAAATTACAATAAAAAGCATCAATGATGATTTGTGGGCATCGGATCATAAAGAGATCAAGAAACCATGTTTGTATTAGCTTTAAGAAACTGATTTTTTGATATATAATGCTAGTGCTGCTAATGTTCAAATCACATTATTGAGATTGAAGAAAGCATCTCCAAGTATCCACAAAAAAATATGTATCTTATATCAAGTGCTTCATGATAAAGATCAAGCAGTCAAAAGTATTAACCATTCAATCAAAATCATAAATTTTATCATTACAATAAAAATTTTCAAAATACATTGGCATGAGCTTGTTTTTAAATTTTGAATTCAACAATAGCATACTTTTTGTTAAATTTATCAATTAGCTTTAAAGATATCTAGTTTTTTTTTTTAACTCACACACACATACCCATATGTGCTAAGCTTGAGATCAAGGCCATCTGACTATAGAAATCATTAGACTAAATTAGATGCACCTATATAGTTAATTATTTGTAGATAAAATTCTTTTTTTAGATATTATTCTTAAATTTTACAAGAATTTATCCCTACCATATTATTCCATAAGTAGCTTTAATTTCCAACAAAAAATAAAAATAAAATAAAAAATCAACATTCATGCCAAAACCTATCCTCTGTTACTCTTTAATTCCATTAATCAATGGCCGTATTTCCTATAGCATAAAAGCCAGGTTCCTCTGCATTTCATCTAGTTTATTGTAGCTAAAAAAGCATAACTATAGTAGATGGTACTGTAGCACAGCTGCAACATTTGTTTGCCAGGACCTATAGATCAGAGCCAAAGACTCTCAATGGTATTGTATCATAAGCTTTCTTATAGCTATTCCCTAATGCAGTTGCTGTATTAGTTATCATTGTTTCCGTGTTTGTATTAATGCCACTCGTTGCTATCTTATTGTTTTCAAACCATTGTCTTGCTACAGCCTTGCTACTATTGTCACTGCTGTTGTTGTTCCATATTGTAAAAACAATGAACAAGTTGTTGTCCAATAAAGGAAAGTTTAAATCCAAGAAGTGAACATCCTTTCTATAGTAACTAAAAGGAGAAAACAGTAAAGTCATTTACCAAAGAAATATTCAATCTAGCTATATTCTCGTTTGAACCTCAATCATATGAGTACAATATATATATATATATATATATATATATATATCCATTCTCTAATTCTAGCTTCCAAATTGCAAGCTTAAGTCAAATGATATATATATATATATATTTATAAACCTCTAATCTTAATCAATCTATTTGATGTTTGAAACACAAGAGGTTCATTAGTAGAAACCAACCTCACTTTCCTAATTAAAAAGATAAGTTAATAGATTTCTAAATTAGTAAAATTTGGAAGTTATTAAAATAAAATGAACCTATATATAAACCTCCTTTCTCTAATTCTAGCTTCCAAATTGCGAGCTTAAGTCAAATGCTTAAGAGGTTAAAATGGAACCAAATTTGATTGATCCAGAGCTATAACTCAATACAATGACATAACTTTTAAGTTCACAATTGATAACAGTTGTCTTAGCTCATTGATAGAATGCCAAGTCTAACCCAGTTATTTTTAATCAGGCTCAACTTAACAAGAACAGCAAAAAAAAAAATTAATTGATTTAAAATATAAAAATACATCTTGAATTTTTTATACATACATTCAAAAATATGATGCATATATATTTCGATTCAACCCAGCATAGCTTAATAAAATCTCTCGGTTGGTACCTAAATAGTTTAAACCTAAGATAACTCATGCTAGAGTTATCTTTTAGTTTAAACATAACTAGTTAACTATTTGTAGGCAGGGTTCTTTTTTGTTTTTTGTTTTTTGTTTTTTTTTTTGTAAAAGTGGTTTAACAAGCAGATGAGAATTTATCCACGATATACTTATCTATAAATAGCCTTAATTTCCTACAATGAAACTAATCTAAAATAAAAGTACTTCACAAATCCCATCCTTTCTCCTCCTCTAAAATTCCAATAGGCATTGTTCTTATTTCCCATAACATAAAAGTTATAGCTCCCTCAACGTTTCACCTAGTTATTGAAGCAAAAATCATAGCTATAGCACCCTATATCATAGCACAATCCTTGCCTTTGTTTTTTGGCGCTTGAAGATCAATGCCAAAAAGCTCACCAGGTTACTGGAGCATAAGCTTTTTAGTAGCTTTTTCTCCAATTGATTTGTTTGATGAGCCATTTACAGATGTACCACCCAAACCCAATATATTTATATATCAATGCCAAATATCTAACCCTCCTTCCCTATCCTAGCCTCCTGATTGCTAACTTGGCCAAATGTTTAAAAAATTGGCATCAAATCAAGTATGAATAATCCAAAGCTATAGCAACATCCAATGAAGTGAATTATATCCTAACGATTGATTTAGCTTGTTAATCAAAAGACAAGTCTAGCGGTGTAATCAAGCCAAGGTGAGTCCAGCTCAATAAGAGATTCTTTAATTGAGCTCGATGAACTAACAAGCTAAGCTCAAACCTGCTCTGACTCGATTCGTTCACTCGTGAATCAACTTGTTTAAAAAATAAATAATATAAATTTTGCTCAAAATATATTAAAATTCATGAGTTTATCTTTAAATTATATAAAATGTTTTAAAAAAAGATAGTTTACACTTTATATAAATTGATTTCCTAATAATTATCTCTTAAATGTTAATTCTATATATCATTTTAATAACACTAACATGAATTAAAATTATTTTTTTCTCTTTCATAATATACAAACCGGCTCATGAGGCAGCTTGAACTTGTATAATTAAGCTAGAACTCGAGCTCAATTAATTAATCAAGCTAAAGTTCAAGCCATGGGTGGCTCGAGCTTGATTCGATTCGTTTACAACCCCAGACAAGTCCAACTAATTAATACTTAATTATTTATCCAAGCCCAACCTAAGAGAAACAACAAATCAATTTTTAATTGATTTACAATATAAACACAGCCATAAATATTTCCATGCATGCATTGACATTTCGATCCAATCTCAACATAGCATACAACAATCTATAGGTTTCACCTAGTTCAAGTTGGATTCAACCTAAATATAGATTATTTTTGGGCTCTTTACTTTTTGGAAGATTTACATCCATAACACTCAATTCTTATATATTTATGTTTCTAACACCAAAATTTCAATTTTTTACATATATGGCACCTTAACTATACATGAAAATGTGTATTTCACTACTTCGGTTAAAATAGTGGTATTGTTTTATGTGATATGAGAGATTTGAGTGCTATAAATGTAAAAAATATAAATATATAAGAATTTTCTGGTATGTATGTAAATGTCCCTTTTTTTCATTTAAGCTCAATCTTCCATCATCAAACCAAATTAAAATTTTCAGAGTCTCCGCCTATAGCCACACAGTCGTATGAACTAGCAGTTTTTATATTAAAACAGAATGGAGTAGAAATGCAAATTCCATTTTTAGAGCCATACCTGTTTGCCGATCTCACAGCCACCATATAAATGAGCAAAATAAATGTTGTAGAGATGACAAAGAAATGATGGCGCACTTTTTCCAGCCAAATCCGCAATATAAGAAGCGTAGGCAGTTCCAATAGAACTCGGTTGTGGAATGACATATCCCTGATGCCTAAACCATTCCAAATCCGTTAACAAACTAGTCGATCGTTCCAAACCAGTTCTTCTAAAGTAAACATCTGTAGCAGAGCATAGAAAACGATAGATTAGCGCACGAAAAAGAGAGGAAATAAACGAATAAAGCTTACAGGTGACATCGGTGGAGTCCTCGACGATCCGTTCTAGGGTTTCGAAGACAAGCCTGCTATCCACGAGGTATTTGAGAAAGCCCTCCATGGAAGGCTGCCATGTGGCGGTGTTGGAGGCGGCGATTCCGTCGGCCTCATTATTGATGTCGCTCGTGTGAAGTTTCATGGCAACGAATCTCATTTCCTCGACTATGCCCTCCTTTTCGCCGGGATTAAGTTTCCGATTTCTAACCCTCTTTCTTCCGCCGCCGACCGGCGTAATGGTGGATGAGGTGGTAGCATTCGAAGAAGAAGAGCAGGCGAAGAAATAGGGTTTGGCATTGCTTTGATTGACGAGATGGTAGGGTTTTGCAGGGTGGGAGATTTTGCAGGGAAGCTGTATTGCAAGTGGAGCACAATGAATCATTTCTCCAAAATGTGGTTCTTGGGGAATTTACACACACAGCAACCAATTCTTATGCAGTTAACTCTCCCACATCGAAGCTCTTGCCTGCATTCACTAGGTAGGTGTTCGTTTCACTTCTGTTCATTTTTGTTGGCGGCATGTGCCAGTAATGCTATGGAGTTTATAGTAACAGCAGATTAAATGAATGGAAGATTATGACGAAATATAATCTTATCCTTCAAATTTTCCAAGCTTAGCTTAGTAAGCATTCAAATTAATTCTTCTCATATAAGCATTCAAATAGGACCTTGTAATTCTATTTTATAAGCATTCATTCACACAAGCATATATATATATATATATATAATGCATGTCCTCGCGTAGCTCGACAACAACTACTAGTAGTCTGTGATTGTTCCCCGTTCTAGGGCAAGTCGAACGATCATTCTGGGCATGTGTGATATGATCTAATCATTAAGAGATTTTCGTGTCATGTGACACGATTAGTTTATTGGAGGTCCAGTACAGTACCGCTGGATGTATCCGTCGGGTAATTTTTACTGAGTAATTTTTTTTTTTAGATTTTTGAATAAACTAAAGAGAACTGTGAAGAATAAAGTCTACTAAAATGAAAAATATGTAAAACATATTTACTACAATGGACAATGACATTGTGCTCATACTATTTCGCAGAAAAAGAGTTCACGAAAGAGTCATTCAATTTGGTGCCATCATCGACCATTTTTATTTTCTAGCAATCAAGCAAAACATCGGGGAGGTGCACATTACGTTACCTTATTGATCAGGAACTTCAAACAACAACACTTTATGTTCTCAATTGCGACAAAGTACCGCCCTTTATTGAGTAAGACATTTTTCATTATAACTTTTAACTCATTTATCTGAAAAAGTATCATGATTAACTCTTTCAATAATATTTCAATGTGTGAACAATTTATTCGTGGATTCATTAAATTTAGTGTAAGAAGATGACATGAGCAGAAAGACCGAGAATAACTTCCCCTAGTGGTTTACAACGCATGTGAGTCAAAATTGACTTGTTCATTCTCATGTGATACGGTGCTTTTCATTAACAAGGGATTTCTTTTGTATATGTTAATAAATTCATTATTGAAGCAATTGAGTGACAAATCAGAGGTTGATTGATCTTGCCTGAAAACCTATGAAAATCTGACAAATTTATGATGTAAATGGGTACAAGTTTCATACCATATTTTGGTTTGAAGGGAAAAAGTCTTTTAATTCTGACATTTGTGTTAAAGCAAACGATAAGTCAAACTACTAGATTGATTGTCATGGGATTCTAGAAGAAATTGTTGAACCATCTTATCCAAGCTTTATTGGAGAAAGTGTATTCCTATTCATCTGTTTTTGTTCGATCATGTTCCTAATCATAGAACATGGATAAACCAACTATATAATATCACATAAGTGAAAGTGAACTGAAGATATCCTAAATTTGATCCTTTCATTCTAGCCCGACAAGTGAGTCAGGTTTACTATCTTTGATATCCACATAGAGCAAGAAATAAGGCTAATTGGGCGGTTGTCATTTTGAGTAAACCAAGAGCCACCATTAATATTCATAATAACATTGAATCCGCCCATCAAGAAACTGAAATGACAGGTTTTTGTTTTGCACTTATGCAACCAATGAAAAGCTCAATCTAGATTTTGCTAGCGGCGAATATAAAGAAATTAATCTTGATTATCAGTACGACTTTGACGATACATTTGAAGAAGAGATCATGACTACATCTTTCAGCCACTCTTCAAACAATGTTAAGTAAGATGAGTAAGTATATTTTACCTTTTGTTGAATTTCGTATTTCAGTTTATTAAGTAGTTTTGTGTTTTTAGTTTTAGTAGTTGTATCTTGCGCTTTATAGTTTCGTCAACATGTATAATGCATACTTATGTGTTTTATGTTTATTATGTATTGTTCTATTTTTCTTTTATTACATAATATGTGTTATGGTTATTAATTTATAAAAGTTATCCTCCTTGTTGCGGATGTCGACTAGAGGCAGGGACAGTCTCCTTCCCCGCTCAGGAGCACAACCTTATCTGACAAAGAGAAATAGACAGTCGGACTTCGAGCGTAAGGGCAGGGATCACCTCCAAGACATATCTGACAATATCCAGAAATCATGATAGCGTCCTCCGTGACGTGGCTCAGAGATGATGTTTTTGCCACACTGCTTAGGACTGGAGATTCTCCAGATTACTAGAAAAAGAGGTAGCAGACAAAGCAGAAAAGGCAGCCAGACCTTGGAGGCATGGGGCCCTCCAAGCACATTGGTGGGGCACCCCCACATAAGGAATACAAGCAGAGTCAAGTAAGATTTCATTTATTTTATAAGATTTTCTATAGTTCGAAGATGTATTCTAACTATTTCATTTTTTAGACAAACTGTGGAGATTGGACAATAGTCCTCTGCTGTCGGTGTAGATTAGTGAACCCACAAGAGGCAGTCCGACCAGTTTGGATCGATGACATATTAAAAGCAATGGTTTTTCTTATCATAATCGACGAATTATGGTCGTTTAAAAAAAAACCCTAAATTCCTGTAATGCAACCCAAGAATTCTCCCTCCCAAACCGTTGGTATATATTTCCACATAGAAGGTAGCATGCTTAGCTCGACTAAGCGGTTGGGCTTACATTTGTTATGTCGCTCTTTGAAGTGACTCTGCATAAGCTCATTCTCTTTCGTTTTCACCTTTTATAGACCTCCCTATTAGAGACGTATAGAAAGTTTTGAAGTCCCACCACTACCTAGAAGTGTACGTCTGTATGTCTTCTTTTGACTTTGCTTTTGCATCTCATTGCACCTTTATTATGTCACATTCTTGTTTTGCATTTGTTGCATGTTTGGTTTTCTAAAATCACCATATCAGGCATTTTTTATAGGATGGAAGGTTAGTAGCTCAAGATTGCTTACACAATCACATGGTGCTACTCTTCTGGTTCGGAGTTGTATTTTTTATACTTTATATGAGTTATCACATGTTGATCTGAGAGTTTGCAGTTATTACACTCTCTGGTGAGTTGCCTTTGTTGCATCAGTTTGCCTTGTCGCATTTTTCATATTATGACGCTCTGTATGTCTTGCTTTTTGGCTTAGCTTCCTGTGCACTTAACTTTGCATAGTGTATATTTTTATGCACCGGTGTTTTGCTCTATCCCAGTGAAACTTTCATTTTTTCTTCTACGAGTCTAGATTGTATGAGTCAGCACGTTAGTGGCGAAACTTCAACTACCCTTAGTTTGACATGTATGATTGTAATAGAAAAATGAGCATCGCATCCTAGTTATTCTCAAATTGTCATTCTAATTATAGGTACGGGGTAACTTTCGTCACTTTTCGTGCTAAGATTAGTTCATTAAGATGCTCGAGATGGGAACACGGTCTGTTTCATGTGTCCATCCCTTGTGTTATCGTGAGAGGGAAATAATATTCCCCTATACTTTTTTTTTTTTTGCTTTTTTCTTAACTATATATATATATATAGTTATTAAACATGTTTTGCATTATGTTCCAGTAATATTATTGTTTTATATTTGAAATATGTAAATAGTATTGTTTCGTGTGTTAATTATGTAAAAACCCCTAAATTAAAATAATACTAAGCAGGGGGCATTTACACACCAACCACCCAATTCTTATGTATTTACGTGTCTAAGAGATGAATTCTGTTTTTTACATTTATGCTGAAATACCACCATGTTGACTTCTTAACAGCGAATGCATTTTGTATGCATATATATATATATATATATATATATATATATATATATATATATATATATATATATATATATATATAAACAAAATCCGATCTTATTTAGAGACTCATATGAATAATCTTCACGATCCTGACGAGCTCACGTTGAGTTTAGGGAATTCGTCTTTAATTTGGTTGTATTTTATATGCTAAAAGTGTGTCTAGACGAATCTCGAGACAATCTAATGGTAAGATCAAAGGAAATATGATGAGGATCCTCCCTAATGAAAAAATATAAGGTCTAACGAATCTGACCAGCTGAAGGCACCCAACCGACTGACAACCAGCACAACTGATGAAAGGTCTGTCGACCAACCGAAGGGTTGCTCGCCGACCAAAGGTCAGTCTGACAGCTAGAGGGACACAAAGGTCAACATGAAACATGCATCTACGCTGATCACTCTGAAAAAAAGGCAGAACAATTGTATAAAACTTCCAACAATATTATAAGTATCAAACTGAAGCTATTTTAAGATCTCCCCTAAAGATCACAAAAGAACAATAATCAGGCAAGCATACCGGCCATCCCACTCAAGAAGTGACTAGCTTCCCAAGATAAAAGTTAACCTGTGCCAATATGAATGCTGACCAAAACCAATTTAGTTGACCGACCCAATTACCTGTCGACCAGAAGATCCAAATATTAAAAAAAAAACATAATACACTGTACAACACCTCTAAAACAAGGGTAAAACGTTTAATTTTATCTTTTGTCTTCTATCATCTATAAATTGGTGGACTAGATCATGTATTATGGGCTTTTTAGCTCTTTTCTCAAGACCCTCCTTCTATACGGAGCTCTCTCCTCTTCCCCTTAATATATAAAATAAGTAATAAGAGCCCGTGAATACCTTTGCTTGCCCCAAATGGGCAATTCACCGTGCACTCTCTCTACCTCTCCCTCATCGTCTATCACTTTAGTCTTTAGCATGCCTCACAAGAAAAATCTTCATTCATCATAGTCGGTTTTGATTTTATTCATGTTTAATTTTATTTAGAATTAGCTCGCTCATGGTTCAAATTGAGCATAAACCAAATGTGTTATCTTTAAATCAAATGGGCTAGAAATGAAGTTTAAAAGGATTGATAGATTCCCAAAGAAGGTTAATTTAACGACTTAAGTCTCTAAAGTCAAAGTGTCACTTAAAGGCATATTTAATTATATGGGGAACTCAACTTTAGATTTAATAACCTAACTTCAAGCAACTTAACTAAAAAAATGTTAAAATCAAGAATATGAAACTAAAGGAGTGAAGATTTGACTTTCGTACAACTTCCAAGTATGACCTTTGTCGCCAAATGCATCAATTACAGGCGTTGACTACAACCTTCATGGCCAATTACTGACTTTGTATCAACCAACAACAAAATTTGTGACCAACTATTATTATTACAACTTCCAACTACGGCCTCTGTGGTCAATTACCACTATTGCACCCATCGACTGAAGCTTTTATGGTCAACTATTATCTTTGTAGCAGCGAACTACAACATTTGTGACCAACTATTACAACTGCGATTTGTGACCAATTACTACTATTGTAATAATCATCTAAGCCTTTGTGACCAACAATCGTTATTATAGCCAATAACTAACTTTGTTGCAGCCCAATTATGACTATTATAGCTACATTACTATTGTACATCTATGATTATCAGTTTTGTAATTCAATCTTCTTTAATTCAAGACAATAGTGGACCTATGTACATTGAATTATTTTGACATGAGTAGGCCCCATGGTTCTTTCACTTGCATGATTTTTCTAGGTAAAAGTTTTGGTCTCCTCCTCCTACTTTTCTTTTATCTGTGCACGTGTTGAATCTTCATGTTATACTAAGACATTAAGTTATCAATCTACTGTCGTGAATTTTCCGCACGCAGCAATTACTAACTTTTAATCCAACATAGATTTTCATAATAAATTTATGACATCAAA
>NEWO01000067.1:2120517-2138079 GCA_003013225.1 Phalaenopsis aphrodite
GAAGAGGGCTCAGTGGCAGAAGATCATGAGGCATATTTATTCGATCGAGTTCGGTCGTGCCAATCAGTTGACGCCAAACTAGCTAAGATGACCAAGCTAGGGAGCAACCGAGCGATAGACCCATACATTTAAGAAAATAAATAATTTTATTTACAAACACTATTAAAGTAGGGGCAAAAATGTAACATCACCATACAGACATCATTTCATGAGCAGATAGTCAATTTAGACAAAATATTGAGAACCTTGACACAATTGATTTATTTTAGTTCACTAGCTCGCACTCTCTCTCAATCACTCACTCTTTCTTTCTCTCTCTTCTTTTTTACACTATATTTCATGCAGTGTGATTCACGGACATATTATGATTCAACATTATATAATCATTTGAGTAATATAAATATCAAAATTTCGATATGTAATATGTAAGTATGTAAATATTGAGTGATATGTTTGTTAATCTCTCAAAATTTCATATCTAAATCTTTATGAAATCCAGATAAATTTGATCTAAGAAATTATGAATTTGTTTTGGAATTAATATATTATAAACTATACTCAGCCTAATATATATGAAAAATTATAGGCTTTTATACCACTAGAAGTATTTTATTATTATTTATTTAAATATATGTACATCAAAATTGTGTCAGCACGAATCTCATAAAAATCTATTAGTTAACATAGAAAATGACATAGCGGTCCGAGACCAACAGAGGCAATTCGAGATCCCGCATCTACCTGTATGGCTCTGCTGATCGTATGAACAAATCCATCAGATTCCTCATTCACGTTGTGTGGATGATAGGAGCAGCCCGAATCTTAAGTATACAACCAGCAGCTCTCGGTCAACCCTTCAGCAATAGCCGCTGGGATTATGACTCGATCGGATGTCATCTTAGACTCTCGACATGTAGCCACCAGAATCACGACCCAGCTCGATGTCATTTTAGGCTCCCGACCATATAGCTATGTAGCCACCAGGATCACTTAATAAAATTACGCAAATGCAACCACTTCAAAATAAATTTAATTTTGAATTATCAATCAGTATTAAATTTCTTAACAAAGTCTAACATTTATCCTTGTAAATTATTTGTATTTTGTGAAAGTGAACTCATTTAATAAATTGTTTTATTAAAAAAATAAAATAAAATAAAAAGGTAAATCGTATGCTCACCTCCTTTCTGACAGCTACGTGGTCACGTATGGTGGGTCCCACCACTTCGGCGGCAGATGATAGTGGTGGGGCCCACCTTCCGGGATGGGAACTCGTATGGGACCGAAGAATAGGACTGCGCGGGCGACACCATCCGACGTGGCGGCTCCTTCTGCATGACCACAGACTTTTTCTAAACGTGGGGTCCGCCCAGCCAATTACGTCACATTTAATTCCATACTTTCAAAGGGGATTAGTAGATCTGGTCCCTAATGCCTGCTAATGTATGTTTTACATGCATCAGCTTCCAAAAGTTGCATCATTTGCTGGCCCTTTCTACTTTTGGGCCTCTTTTATGAAAAATAAATTCATGTAATTTTGATCCCAAATGTTGTTAGGTCAACATTGCAAGTTTTTGAACAATCAAATGTATTTACATATTTACCTATATATTTTACTTTTTACATTATACTAGTAAAAATTTACATATCACACCTAAAAAATCATTTTTTTTACTTTTTAAATAATGAAGTGCATCCATTTCATGCATACGTAAAGTTATACGTGAATCTGCATCTATAGTTTTCTATATAGAATGCATCATTCGAATAATTTCAATCGAAGCAATTTGATGCCTGACTCGGGTCTATATGACATGACTGATCGATAGAAAGACTCCAACACTCCACCTTTGTCATGTCATATATCTATGTAAAAATTAAAATTTAAGAGATAGATATGTAAATACATAAGAATTTAGTGATATGCAGGTAAATCTTCCAAATTTATAACTATAGAGTGAATATTTTATGATTGCTAAATACTAAGAAAAACTCATAAAATATGCAAGAGTTTCTTATATTAAAAATTTAAAGTGGAAAAATGATGTAGCTTAGCTAAGAAGAAATAATCAACTATGTAGAGAGATTATTTAAAATGTTATTGTATATATATAGTTTACTTTTCTAGTATTATAATTTTATAATGATGCATGTATATATATTGGTAGCTTCCCTAAAGCTTGAACTTGAATTATTGTAGAAATTTGATGATGTAGGGCCTAAGAAAATAAAGATCTTTATAGTTATGTCTGATGAATAATGCCAAAGATCACAACCAAAAACTATATGTCATCGTCTATCATCACTCTGCCATCATTACCATCGAATTAGCATTTAATTGTCATCAATTATTCATTATCTAATTGATCTTCCTTGTCCATCAATGTGCATACATCATCAGTGAAACACCATCATCAAACTATCATCTATTTATTATCATCATCATCATTTATCATTCAATAGAAAATTGAGCTAGTGGTGTGTGATCAACTTTGTAATCACATATTTTCAGTTAAAGACAATTGATTCCTTTTGGAAATTGAATCAATATAATGTTTACTTTCATATTATATTATATTAAAAGTGAGAAAAGAGTATTATAGTCATATCTTAAATACGATATAATATTCTCCTTTAATACTAAGAATGAATAAACTATATTTTTCATTTTATTCTGTTGAATATATGATATGACCTGAGTATCACATATATGAATTATATGTAAGGTATTAACCTTTTGATTATCAGCCAATCTGAAAGAATTTTGATCATTCTTGTTTTATATTTATTGCAGTCACAAAATATCAGACTTGGTCATTGTGTGAATGATTTAAATCATAAGGGATGATATTGCAGTACTTACATATTGCTTAAACTTAAAGCACTTAAAAATTAGACTTTATAGTAAAAGAGAAGGGCAAGGCCTTATTTCATGTGATACATCAAGGTTGTTCATTTGTCATAGCTATTTAAGTTATGGCTTGATTAATTTATCATTATATGTTGATTGCATTCAAATCAAACTCCAAAGGAGGTAACAAATGCTCTTAAGACTTCTAGCCCCATGAAAATTTGGATCATTGCATAAGTTACCTGAAATGATCAAATCAAATGAAAACTTTATAACTAGTTTGAGCATCACCATTCAGTTCCTCTCTTCCTAAGTCAATCAAATTCCCAAAGACATGTTGATAGTAACATGTCCAACACATCGACCGAAAATCCTCCACCTTTCATGATCAAAGTGAGTTGTCACCTAAGCTACATTAAATACTGACATTTTCTGTTTTAACAAATTAATAATTATTATCATTTTCTTTAATATTCTAGGACCACCTCGCTATAAAAATTATGTCATATCACAATAGCTCTTTAAGACATCATAAAATTGTTAAATTAGGAGAACCCAAAAGATGCATCAATAGAGCATATCTCACCAAGTTGGAATCGAAATACAGGATTTAGAGTGGAATATATGGTCCATGCAAGACAAATCATAGGACACGAAATCTCATCTCATGATATCTTAGAGCGAGAAATCTCCAATCTATTTAGAAGAATCATACCAGCTTCACTCATTTTCTTTACATAATAAATAATTATATAAAAAAATTTGATTCCCCTTTCAATTAAAATAATTACTATTTCAACATACTCTAATTTATTAAAATTGATTAAAAAAAATATAAAAAAAAATTGATAACTATTTTATTTCATGAAATTTATAAATAAGCATATATCACTTGAACTATAATAACTCATTTGAACATAATGCACATGAGTACTAGCTATATAGTATGATTCTAACTAAATTGTTTTATAAACATTGAACAATTCTGATGAAGAAAATTTCAATACTATATACTTAATTTTTTTTATTAATCATAACGAGTTCTACTATTGCGCATATGAGATCCTTTAAACCTTATAGGGTTTCTTGTTTTGACTTTGTATCTTGTGATTTTTTCGTTCATCTTCTCTAGGTTTTCATTTCCCTGTCACTTGGAAAATTCTTGAGACTCATTTTTCGATCATCTTCTATTTCTTTTTTGAGATTTTTTTATTTCATTTTCTTTTTTAATTTTTCTGCGTGTTATCTTCTCTGTGATTTCTAAGGATATATTCGTATCCTTTTTGGGGTTTCTTCGTGTGGGTGTGTTTCCTTTGTGTTTTTATCTACATATTTTCTTATTTTTCTATTTCTTTTGGGAAATCTATGAGATCTTTTTTTCTTTTGATTCTCTTACAGTTTATTTTATACTTTTTAGGGTTTTTTTTTGTCATTTTTAATTTTATTTGTGTAGTTCTTCTTTCCTCCTTTAACCTCAACTTCTTCCTTTGTCTGGTTCTGAATTGACTCTTGCTATTGGAAATGTTTGATTTCTTTTAATACTACTGTTGCAAATGATTTTAATTTGTTCTATGTTCATTGTGCAAAGGATAAAGTTGTTTCTTCAAATGAAAATGTTGATGTTGGTTCACAGCAATGGAATCTTTCAGTAGCTGGGTATGCATCATGTAGAAAGCCTTTATATGATACTATTCATCAAATTATAAACAAGTTATGGAAGTTGAAAGGTTCAATTGAGCCTCTTTGTTTAATCGAGGGTTTCTTTTTATTTAAATTTACTTGTTCCAATGATGTTGAAATGGTTCTTTGGCTGCTCATTGATTTATTGTTGGCAAACCTTTTATTTTTAAGAAGTGGACTATTGATTTTCGACCAATATGTGAGGATTTTAAGGAAATTCCTATATGGATCAAATTTCCTAACCTTACTTTATTTGTTGGTCTAGAATAAGTATTTAAAAAATTACTAGCAAGATTAGTATCCCTCTTGCGGTGATTGCTTTGACTGCTAAGACTTCTAGACTTTCTTTTGCTTGTATTAATGTTCAGATTAATGTGGATTCACCATTATATGAAAATATTACCATTATTTTTAAAAATAGAGAATTTATAAATCTGGTGGTTTATGAATGGAAGCATGTTCTGTGTAAGATTTGATCTACATTTTCTCATCACACTTCTAATTATTTGAAAAACACTTCTATGTTGGTTAATGATATTCCTTCTTTTAGAAGAAGCATCAAAGTAGATTTAATGTTCTTGGAAATGTGAGGAATAAAAGTCGTTCGTTGAAAATTTTTCATTTTCTTTAAGGAACTAATAATTTTAATATCATTCTATTACCCTGGATCTTAATATTGTTGCTCCTGTTTTATCTGTCATAATGATTACCCTGATAATAGAGATCCTAAATTTGGATAATATTGGTGTTTCTTCTATGGTAAATGATGTTGTTGTTTTGCAGAATGAAATGAACATTTAAGAACATATTGAGTTGATTACTGCCAATAATTTAGTATCTGACAATATCAATTTCTCTTTTTTAGAAGTTTTAAATTCTGATAATATTGATGAGATGTTAATAATGTCTTAATCAATTGATTTTAATATTCATCACATTCACTGGTAATTCATTATAAGTCTAGAAATTGAAAATTTAGGAGATGCACTCTGATTCAATTATAGATTTTTATAAGGTATAGGTTTTTATTTAGTTTTCTGAATTTGAATTGATGTTACATGTTTGATTTTTTATGCCTTTTTTTCTTTGATGTTGCTATTTTTTCTTTTTCTTCACTATTGATTCTCTTTTTTATTTTTTTTTATCAATTTTATATAAATATGGATGAAATTTTGGTTTTCAGCCATTTATATTAATGGATGTTATTTCTCTTTTGGTCGTATGTTTAGGTTTAAGCTATAATGTGTCCATTCATATAATGATAACTTTGACATTCTTTAGATAATATATTACAGTATGATCTTTTCATTTAAATATGACTAAAAACTTTTTTTTTCAACCATTTAATTTCTAAGGTTTTATGCTATTTTATTATCTCTTTAGTTTCATGTGGAGTTTCTTTGTCTTGATATGGGTTAGGTTGAGCTTATTTATTTCACACTTTAAATTCACTTTTCTTCATTTGTATAGTGTAAGTACTCTAGGACTGCTGTGTGGATTTATTGCTTCGTGAGTGATGATCAGTTTCTACTATTTTGGAATTGTTGTCTTTTGTTATTTTTGAACGATTATCCAGGCTTTGTTGTTATTATATCAAAGTTGTTTGGTTTGGTGATGTCAGATCAATAATATATTTTCAATTATTGTTGATGATTTGGAGATTGTAGATGTTTGCTATTTCAAATGTCTTTCCAGCAATGCATTACTTTGTTGTTTATCTCTTTCTCCAAGACTCTTCGATAAGATCTACTTTGGTGATGTTTTGAGAGTTTGTCATTCCAGATATTTGGAACGGTGATGGTTTTGAGTCCGCAGAAGACTTAGGGTCCGTTTGAGGCAGCTTGTAAGTGCGGGCGGCTTTTTCAAAACACCGCTATACTGTTTAGTTCGTTCGATTCTCCAGCTTATCCAAAACCGCATTTGGTGCTTATACTAAATGCAGGCCGCGGTTTGACCCCTGCGGCTGGCCTGCGGGCCGCGTTTCAGGATTAGTAGCTTATCCTGAAACGCACAAGCTGCTCCAAATAGACCCTTAGTTTGTTGTTACTGTTTTGATGGTTAGTGTTATTTGGATATTGCATTCTATTTTTATTTTATTTTTATTTTTATAATTTTCTTATAATTTCCCAAAAAAAAATTGACAAATAAAATAATAAATATAATATATAAAATCATGGCAATTTTTTTATTAATTATCACCTCAATTAAAAAAAAATTATAAAAATAAATAAATAAATATTGGCTCGCACTTTTGAGGAAATGGAAGCGACTGTCTTATCAAGATCGGATAATGCCACATTAATCCCCACCGTTAACTTCACACGCATAAATCATAATGGTGGCTTCATATTTAAGCCATCCTCACCGTCCATGTGATCCTTGGTGGTCCCCACCAAAACCGCGGTTCCGACCCTCCACGAGATATTGTTCCGGTCTTCTCAAGAAAGCTCTGGGCTATTACAGTAATTTCATCGAAGACACAATTATGACGATCACTAACGGGATCAAGAGTCACGCTCACTAGTCTTCCGGTAGCAGCCGGTTGGTGCGCTCCGGAGCCCAGCAGCCACCTGCAGTAGCCGGTGGTAACTGATTGCCACGCGTCGGGTTACGGTTCGACAGTCCCAAACGACCCGATCCAGTTAACGGCGCCGTTACGTGAACCCGGGACTGTTAACGAGAAAGTAGAAAGCGTCAATTCGTCGAAACCTCACGCAATATAAATAGCACTCACCACGGTCCGGCTAAATCTGATCTTCCTCCTTGTTTGCGCTCCAGTTCTGAATTCTTCAGAGGAAGATGGTGAAATGCATGAAGAGGTGTAGAAGATTCGCGAAGGTTGAGGTGATGGAGGTGTCGAAGGTGGTGGGAATGAGGACGAGAGCGAGATCTCTCGCGCTTGCTGCGGCGGCGGAGGTGAGGGATAGTCGGAGCAGGAAGACGGCTAGATCGGTGGATCGAGATGTGCGAATGGCGCATGTGAAACTTAGGAGTCGGAGTTTGGTGATGACCCATCGGGAACAATCGAAATTGGTGTTTAATGCTGAAGGGAGAATCTGCGGGAATGGACAACAGACCAGCTCGCGGTGTTCAAGTACCTCTTCCTGTGAAGCGGTGGAGAATGTCGATGTATTGTTTCCAACTGTCAGGGTTCACGAGGTGATCTGGTTTAATCTTGTTCGTTCTTGAAGGAAATTAGTTCATAGTTTCGTCTCACTCGAATTTTGTTCTCTTTTGAAGCCATGCGAGGAAGTCGCTTGTAACTCCATTCGTGAATTCGAGCGGTTTCGAGACAGGTTTCAAGAATTTTTTTATTTTTCTCTCTCCTCCGTCTCAATTTCGTGTTAATGAGAATTTTCGAACATTTCACTTTCCAGGAGAGAGATCGAACAGTCAAGCAATCAAATTATCTATTCGGGGGAGCTGGATTCATCAGCTGAGGGAAAATCCCGGCAGTCCTTGCCTGAATTTAGGACCCCGCCCGCCGCCGAGATTGAAGAGTTCTTCACCGTCGTGGAGAAATCATTAAAGCATCAATTCTCGGCCAGGTAGTTAGTTTTTATAGAACTGTAATATCAATCTTGCTCTCATTCTCGCTAATCAGAAACCGGAAATCGATATGCAGGTACAATTTCGACTTTGATAACGAGGTTCCATTGAAAGGACGATACGAATGGGTTCGAGCAAATCCATGAAATCACGCTCTTCGATGATGAGAATTAGATCGAAGATCCGTCAACTTAAAAGTAGGCCAAAATTAACTTAATTTTTTTAACTTCTCTTCCTTAGTAATGTGAATTTAGTGAGCAGCGAAGCAACCGCTTTCATCTCTTACCTTCTCACCTCTGGACCTCAGCCTTAAATCTCTAATGCCGCCCCTCTTTAATTTATCTCCTCTCACCACCTTCGGAAGAACCTTCTGAGCTCAGACTTCTCTCTTACCGTCATCTTCCTCCGGAAAGAAAAGAATTCAAAAGAGAGAGAAGGAGAATTGTAATAATTTAATTAAATTGGTTCGCCGTAATCCGTGCATTTCCATCATCTTCCCAGTTCTGCACTCTTCCATGTTTCTCTGCTCAGGTAGGTAGTATTCCAGGTGCAGCATTGCTCGATCACCGTAGGATTTTTCATCGGACGGTGCAAAACAATGCTACTGTAACTTTCTGTTTTAATGATTATTTTTTGGTTATTATTGGTGCGTACTTCTTCATTTCTTCCATTTTGCGGAGGTACGACGCGTGGCGGTGAACTCACCGCGAGGCAGTACTGGGAAGGTGGCGAGCTCGCCCGGCGAATAATATTGATATAGACGTTTTGATCATTAGATTTATTTTTTTATATTAATGAAGCAATTAACTTACTAATTAAGAATTAAATTACATTTTTAAGTATTAATTCAGTTACTAAGTTTTAATTTTAATTAAATTTGAATAAAACATTTTTATTTTAATTTAGGTATTAGAATATGTTTTTTTTTTAATGAATAATGTTGCACTCATAGCTTTTAAAAATTGATATATTCAAGTCCAATGTGCTCTTAAGAGTTTTTGGTCACAATAATTAAGTATATGTTATTTAGGAGTATATATTTCTGTATGTTCAGGTGTTACCTTCAAGTTTTGGCTATGAAATAAAATAAAATTGGGTTAATACTCACTTACAAATTTAAGATAACTTTAAAAACTCTTATTATTATTATAATTGGGTGTATTTCAAATTCATTGTTTGGCATGATGCAAAAGTTTCATTTCGGCTCTCTTGGGAGAACACCAAATTTATCACCACAAGCTTAAGCTCTCCCTCTCTTCACAATGTCTTCACTACAAGAAAGTATTATATATAAGTAACATATATGCGGATGACGGTGTAAATGTGTCGTTGTTATACTTAAGTTCAACTGCATGTTGTTGTGAATATGGAAACCAGTCAATTGCTCAAATTGACATTTTCTCATGTTTAACAGCAAATTGGATTTGATATTTGAAATTAATTGTTTTTAATTCCTTCTATGATTTGCTGCAGAAGAGAAAATGAAATAATTAATGAGTTTCATTAATTATTTGATTAATTTCTTAATATGCCTGATGACATGATGTAATTAATAAATATGCATACTAGCTCCTATTGTTATCCCTCTTCGTCATTGGTCGCTTCTCAAGTTCTTCTTCTGGTGTTCTTCGAATTGAAGTTCTCAGGTAGAGAGAGAGAGAAGGAGAGGAGGAGAGGAGAGAGAAAGAGTGTTTTCTTCTAATCGTCGAGGTGATCGACTGGTGTAATTCCTCAAGTTAATAAAATCCTCTGCAGCTTCGTGAATGTAGACAATTTGTCGAATCACGTAAATCTGTGTTTTTCGCTTGCCTTTTCTATTTTGTGATTTTTTTTAAATCTGGTTGTTCGCTTTATTGTCATCATTTTTCACAACAACTGATATCAGAGCACATGTTCAAATATGAGGGAAAGCGATGGTCAGAGATGATGTGATGACATCGGGGATCTAGAAGTTTAATGAGACAGATTTTGGTTATTGGAGGATGCAGATAGACGACTACCTCTATGAGAAGAAATTTCATCTTTCGTTACTAGGAAAGCGACCATAAAAGATGGATTCCCTGTCAGGGAATCAGACTTCGGAGCTGATAGAACTTCCATGAGAGAAAAATGCATTGCACAATAAGTGTATGTATCGGGTGAAGACTTCGCTTGATGACAGTAAGAGGTACAAGACCAAACTTGTTTAAAAGGGCTTTTAGCAGAGACAACATATTGCCCACGCAGTGGGAGTTGTAAGCAGAAATATGAGTAACCCAGGAAAGAGCTTGGAGATACAAAGTTAGGTTGATGATCATATGTCGCCTAAGGTGTTGCTCTTGAGAAACTGAAGTTATGCTCGACTTCAGTTGGTTTTTTGACATGAAGAGCGGGGCTTTGAGTTGCAGATGTAGAGGATATCATGTTTGAAGAAAAGTGTGATACAACTAGTAGATGATACAACCAGTGTACAAGTCTCCAACTGAGAGATTTGTTGCGAATATGGAAACTAGTCTACTACTCAATTTGACATTTTCTCATGTTTGAGAGCGAACTAGATTTCATACTCAAAATTAGTTATTAAATTAATTGTTCTTAATTCTTTCTATGATTTTCTGCAGAATAGAAAAAAAAATAATTAATAGGTTTCATTAATTATTTGATTAATTTCTTAATAGGCTTAATGACATGATGGAATTAAAAATAGTCATGCTAGCTCGCCTTGTTATCCCTCTTCGAAATTGGTAGCTTTCCAGATTCTTCTTCCGGTGTGCTTTAGATTGAGGTTCTCGGGTAGAGAGAGAGAGAAGGAGAGGAGGAGAGAAGAGAGAAATAGTGATTTCTTGTAATCGTTATGGTGATCGACGGGTGTAATTCCTCAAGCTAATAAAATTCTTTGTAGCTCTGTGGACATATGCAATTTGTTGAACCACGTAAATCTGTGTTTTTCGTTGTCTTTCTGTTTTTCGTTTTTCTCGATCTGATTTTTCGCTTTATTGTCGTCGTTTTTCACAACACATGTAATATTCTCCCTCACTATACTAACATATCCATATTTGCAACCACGATCACTCACTCTCCTCGAATATATTCGTGTAAACTTGCACTCTCCCTACAACCTTGCAAGAGCAATTTTATACATCTTCATCCCCATACTCATGATTACTATTACACCATATCTCCGTACCAATATGTAATTATCTCTACATCGTGTTAGTCATTGCTTCACTTTTAAGAGCAGTTTCAAATTGGGTTCATGTGCCAAGTTCAAATCTGACTCAAATTAACCAGGCTTAAAATTGCTAGCATTGAACTACCTTTGAATGTTAAACATGTCAGAAGGTCCAATTAGAACCCAACTCGCTTCCAAACTGCCAATTTGAACACAACTTGCAAAATAACCCAATTAACATAATTCATAATAGTCATTAAAATAAATAAAAAAAATGTTGATTCTGAATCAATCTTGGGTCAATTTCAGGTTGGCAAGTTGATTACGAGTCAATTTTGAATTAGTGCGTCGGTTTATAATCAATTTTGGTCTTCTCAATCAATCTGAGCACGACTCAAAAAACTAAATATGTTAGAATTTTTAACCTAAACTCAACCCAAAAATTATTCAGGTCAACTCAAATTTGAATTTTTCAGACTCTGAGTTTGGTTCGAGTTCCATCATTGCATGCTCTTGATTCATATTTTTTAAATAAATAAAATCTAGATAAACTTTTTATAAATTTAGATTCATTTTAGTTATCAAATTGCAATTGAGTACATGAGTATATGTAGGGAAGTGTTTAATCATTATTTGTATTATCAACTCTCAATATTGACATTGCAGTATCAATTACGGCTTTGCAGCAAATGGTGGATTTCAATTGAGAACATATGATAAAAGCCACAACTATATCAGTCCTCGCCTTTGTGATGATATCCAAGCAATCAAAGTCGAGGAACTTCATCGCACTCTATCACTTTCATTTTGAGCTAGCATCATGCTTGATATTATCTTTTGCCAAGAAGCACAATCTTTCTAACGGAGCAAGGTCATTTCCATCTTCCATATTGTCTTTTACATGCTTGATCTTTTTTCTCCATTGGATAAAATTTTATTTCCATTTCAAAATTAACTTACATAATGGCTTATTATCAAATATAGCATCTAAATTTGATTCGTTCACACAAACATTTAAGGGTGCGTTTGGGACAGTTTGTGTTTATCCAGATAAGCCGCTTATCTGAAAAAGTGGACTTCAGGGTTTGACCCGCGTTCTGGGTTTAGTGTAAAAAAATAACTGCATTTTTTGATAACCTGCTCAAATGCAGTTTACAAACTGTGAGGCGACGTTTTTAAAACGCCGCCGAAGCAGATAAGCTTCCCCAAACGGAGCCAGCGACTCCGTTTGGTTGGGAATAAAAAAACGTTAGATGGCATCCCAACCAAAATCAACCCAAAAAACTTGTGAATGATGATTGCAGATGACGAGGAGAATCCACCACACATTTTTGAGCAAGATACAAATACACCACCTGTAAAAGTAAAAGATACAAAACTCTGAATAGCATAAAATAAATAGCATCTCTAAACACAATAAAAAACATAAAAATCCTCCAAAATAATAAAAGAAACACATATAAATGGTTTTCTCATACAATATATCCAATTAGAAATGAAAGAAAATTGTGTTCAAAGAGGCAATGGGATGGAATCCTTGGGATGACAGGCTTCGGCTATCACGGGAATCTAGAATTCCTGCTCAAGAACTCAACTGGATCGTGGGATCCAGCCTTTCCATGGTATTAGGGGTTACGATCACGGGAACCCAGATCAAGAGTTTAATGGGATTACGAGATCTGTCTTTTTTGCGGCATCACATAAAGTGGAGAGCTTCTGCATCATGCCCTGACTAGGAGAGGTTTCTTTTTTTTGCTATGTAGGCTTCTAGAATTAACCATGACCATCATAACAAAGTTATTGTTTTGTCATGTTTGAGATAATCCTATTATAAAATATGTATTGATCATGCCTTTTTTAAGCAATTCTAAAACACATATTGTTAGATATGACTCATATATCATAAATGGATAATGCTAAATCAGGAGTGGAGTAGAGCGGAAGATTATGTCCAAATCAGAGGAGTTTTCTTATGTGGGTTGGGGGTGTGGTACATGGGTAATTTGGCAATTACATATTGTACCCAATGTTTCCTTTTTATGTACTTTCTAGGGTTATAAATTAGGTTTTGTCTGTAACCCTAGGGACTATCCCTGAATTATGTATTTTGTATTTTTTTTGAATTAGTGAAAAGTCGTCGCTCTGCTCCCGAGGACGTATGCAACTTTACCGAACCTCGTTAAATCTCTTTTTGTTCTTCTGAATTTGTGTCGTTCTTGTTTTTCTTCGCCCTAATTTCTCAGCACATACGTACTTCCAAACTATATTTTGATAGAATAAATAGTCATCCTTCTTTAGCATAATCAAAGATGAAGTTGCATCTAGGCTAATATTCTCACGAACTAAGCCTTTAACTATTAAATATGTAACATATTTATGGAACTTCTCATAATCGACAATTCGCATCCCATAAGTGCATTGGTTTGGCAGATTAATTCCTGGAATATGATTTATGAAAAGTCGAGACTCATTCAACAATAGATACCAAAAGCTAAAATATCAGTCAGAACATCTGACAACTCGCTCAACAGAGGTTGGCCCTATTATGGTATCAACTCCTTTAAATCACCACATTCTAGAATAACTGACCAAAAGAAAATATGTTGAGATTTTCATACCTATTTTACACTGATTTTGATGATATTGCACTTTAAAGAAAGATATTTTTTATGTTTTGTTACATGTATGTTGAATTATGGTCATTGGAGCAAAAAAATGCAAAAATGTGCGAATTTGGAGCGAAAAGGACTAAAATATGAAAATTTGAATTAGGGCGCCGACGGCGAACCCAATGACGGGTTTTTCCCGAGAGTTCAGAATCAAATATTCCAAAAGGCTGTCGAAGGCTCCCTCGAGGCCGCCAACGGCGAGATCAACAGTTATCTCAACAGGTGCATTGAATGTGGATGATTTTTGAGGGGATGCTTAGACAACTCTTGGAAAAACTCTTCTATAACTTTAAAAGAAGCTTTTGGCTGAAAATAGAGAGAGGGGGGAGAGGAAGTTGAACAGTGTGTAGAGTGTAGAGAGTTTAATTTAGGGTTAGATTGTGAGGAATTCTTTGAGAGATTGTAAGAGTGGAGGGAAAGTGAGAGATTTCTTCCTCCTTGCCGCTTCGAAGAAGAATTTTGTGTACTGTAAAGAAAAGAAGAGATTCAGAGGAACTTTGAGGAGTTTGTTTGGGGAGGAATTAAAGATAAGTGGTATTTACTTATTATAGTTTGTATGACTTTGCTTTTATATATAATTTCAAGTTTTGTCGTATCTTTCCCATAAGTCCTGAGTAGTTTTCTCTGTATTTTTTCTTGTCTTGAGATTTTTTGAAATAGTGATTTGAATTGGTTGAGCCTTGAGAATGTTAAAGAAGTTGTGATGATCTTTTCACTTTGATCTTAATTTACTTTAAATCTGGTCAATTGATTTGTTAAAATATGTTGAGTTTTACAACTAAAGTGAAGATTACATCCAAGATTCAGGGAGGTCAAAGTCCTTGAAAGTTGGGTGCAAATAAATAGGGAAATAAAATTATCGGGCGTAGAATTGGAGATTTTAGAGTGACAGACTAAAATCATCAATTCAGTCCTATCGTTTGAGTGCTGAAGTGTAGATGTTAGCCCTCAGGCAAGGGGAACGTAGGAGCTCCGAACTGAGAGTCGGTATCCTCCCAGCCTAGCCGTAGATTCAGTCAACAAGCATAGGATTAGTCAATGTTCTTTATGTCTGGACCAAAGGGTAAAGAATATGTATGCTCCTATTTGGCACAATCCAATTTGAACTAATTCACTTTATCCATTCACTTTAATTTCTTAACAATGAGAATGATGTTTTCTTATATATTGAACTTCACATTAGAAACTTTATTAGCAGAATTAGTTATTTAAGAGTTATTAAAATTATATATTTATTTCAATTACCTATTAGTGACAAATAAGTAATTGAACTATATTGTTGTGATTAAGTATTGATTTTATAAAATCTTAGTTCGTAGCTTCTAATATTACTCCCTGTGGGATCGATATCCAGGACTCCATTAGAGCTCTGTATTACTTGAGCGATACGTTTACTTGTGTTGATAAGTGTGACTTTGCAATTATTGATTATTTTATATACATCTTTATTGAATCTATAACCGCTGTCAAGTTTTTTGCGTCGTTGACGGGGATTTAAATCTTCTAGCAGCAGTATTAAATTCTTATATTTTTAAGCATATATAAAGTCGTTGTCAATAACCAATGTTAATCGTGTTAGATTCACTCTAACGGGCTCAACATGAATCATTGACATCTCTTTCTCGTTAGCCACAAGTTGATACTCCACTTTAACTACTTTAATCCCTCTAATGTTATTATGAATTTCCTATGTTATTGTTTAGTGTCTTAATCGATCCTTAAACAGTGATGGAGTTCATCCTTTTATTTGGTCAATTAGATGCAATATGCTCAAAAAGGCGACACTTGAAACACTTTTTGGTTATGATGGATTTAGGAGCAAGGGTGGTCTTCATCTTTTCTCTACTTTGTATGAGTTTCTCCTTTGGAGGGATTGACTTAAGTGCTCCATTGAGTGTAGTTTTTGCTGACCAATCATAGGGTTGAAGTTTACTTTTAAGGTATAATAGTTGTTTGATATTATTATTTCTTCACATTTAAAGCTAGGGTTTATACAACTATTAGAGACCAATAAACTTGGAACTGGACCATATTACTAGTAAAAGACGTCAGTCCTCCTGCCATGGGTTGCTCTCCTAGTTCCATAAACTCATTGTTCAACACGAGTTGATTGAATTCAGTTATGTACTCCTTCACAGAGTAACCTTTTTGACACAGGTAGTGGATTTTGATGAGCATATCCTGTCGATAATATGAGGGTAGATATTTATGTTGAATCTTTTTTTCCACCTTACACTTGGTGATTATCTTAGTCTTCCCTTTCCAACATCGAATACAGTTTAGTTTTTCCCTCCACAAAATGGCGTTGTTATTGAGTTTAATAGTGGCTGTTGTAACTCTCTTATTCTGGATGATGTCTTTATACTCAACATTTCATTATATTGTTTGGATCCATTCGATAAACTTATTGAATTAATGCAACACTTAAAATTTAGTAAATCTATTTTTCATTCAAAATTCTATCTTTTTCTATGATATTTTATGTTGAATCATCAAGATAGTGGTTCAGTAAGGATTCACTTCCTACCCTAAATTTGATGTGTCACCATTTTGACTGTGGGTGACCTCACTAAATTGTCTCTTGTCAAATGGAATAAATCTTTGTTGCATAGAAGGATTTTTTTATAATATATCCTCCACAATAAACTCTTGAACAGCTCATTGAAAATTTCTCCTAGATGACAACATATCCTTTTCTCTTAATTAAGATTTTGATGGGTATAAGGTTGTAGATAAAAGGTTGGTCGAAGTCTAGAATTTTGGTGGTACATTTTGGGATAGATTATTGGTAGAGTTAAAAAGATATATTTTTGAAATTTTGGGTTTAAGGCTATGAGTTGTGGTAGAAATGGTTTGGATATAATGAAAATATTTTTTTTATGTGGGTCAAAGGTTGTATTGCTTTTTTTATTTAGAAGCAAGGAAGATAAATCCCTAAAATATTGAAGTTTTTTAGGCTCTAATATCAGATGATATCGTTAAACTGTTCCTAAAAGATGTTTAGAAAGCGGGTTTTGTAGGGAGGTGTTGTGGAATAGTAATGGGGTGATAATATGGGTGATCAACAACATTTGAAGGAGGATAAATGGCATTTGATGACTGTTCCGATTGAAAATAACAAACAAAACTCAAAAACGATGACATATGAATGACATGGAGGATCCACCACCTGCTCTTCGGAAAGATATAAACTCGCCACTTACAAAAGAAAGTGATACAACACTCTGAAGGGTATAATAATAATATCAAAAGTCCCCTAAAATAGCAAAAGAAACACATATAAATGGTTCTCTCATAGCAAATAACCTAAGTAGAAATAGATTTTGGTTGAAATAGGTGGTGATATTAGGCTTCCTGCATTCTAGAAAAATCCATAATTCCCACTCAAGAATTCGACGGGATCATAGTTGGTGTTTTTAACGATGTGATTTTAGCCTGAGTTGGAGTTCGCTCAAAATTGACTCGAAAAAAGTTCTATACAAAATTTTGGCTCGTAGCTCGGCTCATTTATTTCAATCAGGTTTCGATACGAGCTAAAATTCGAATAAATTTTTTAGCGATTAACAATTTTTATCTTAAATGCATTCCCTTTGCTCATCAATGCAACTCCATGCTCTACATAATTTTAGAACCAACGAGAATTTTGATACGTGTGATAAGAA
>NEWO01000067.1:2138779-2161552 GCA_003013225.1 Phalaenopsis aphrodite
AATAAATATTATCTTAGGATAAAAACATTGTAAAGGTTGCTTAATTTAATATATATTTTCTTATAATGACGTTTAATGCTGTCTTATTTATGATAATCCATTTGCGATTTAATATTAGCTCTCATAGATAAGATTGAAATAATGTAAATAAATTCAAATTGAGACTTTTAAAAATTATCTTCATATTAAGGGATTCAAATAGAAGAGAAATACAAGAATAATAGACAGTATTCCAAGTCATAATAATCACTAAATATTAATTTTTTTTAGAATGATATTAAACTAAGAGAAGTACATTTAAACAATATATTTGTTTAAATTATATTCAACGCCACAATTTGTTTTCTTTACTTATTTTTTGAAAGAAATGACAAGAGGCTATTATACGAGCCCTCAATCATCTTTAATGTGCCTAACAATTTAAATACCACCTCTTTAAAGCTAAGTGTGTCAGAGGGGATTTAAACCCCCAACCTGAGAGGACTTATACCATGTATGTCAACCAACAGGCTGAGATACGCAACATATACATATATATATATGTGACCACTTTTTAAGTTTTGTTCATAAGGTTGGAGACTGTCTTTAGTTATAAAGTTGTAATCCGATCAACGATTTAATTGGTTCAATTACGAATCAATCATTTGATCAGTTCGGACCCAGCTAAAAATTGTTTCTACACTGAATTGGAATCGAACCGATCTGAATTAGAGTTGAGCCAAGGAATTGATGAACATCACTAAAGAAAAAAAAAACTATGACAGCAGTTTTAATCGCCATAAAACAATAGCAACAGTTAAAAATCTGTTGCAAACTCATTATCAATACTCAGCACCATAAGAACCATATGACAACGGCTTTTAACCATCACATGCTTGAAAAATTTGCGTCGATTAAAACAACCACCCTAACCACAAATTTCTAGGGAAATTTTAGCTTTCATTTTACATGATCAATTGAAAAGGTTATAGACAATATATTTGCATATAAAAAATGTCAGATAACATCAGCCATACATCTACCTATATATATGGCCGTTTGGGTTGAAAATAATTGAGAAATTGATGCATATATATCATCTCATTTTATGCTCCATTGACTCTATGGTTCATATATAAGAACAAGGTATACAGGGCACCTAATTCTTATGCCTTTACATATCTAGCAGTTGAATATTACTTTTTATATATATACCACGCAAATGGCCCAATTTGTCTTATCAAATCAAAATATCACTATTTTATTGCTCTTAAAAAGTGAAATACACAATTTCATGCATAGGTAATGTGACATATACATAAAAATTGAAATTTATGTTGTGTTCGGTCTGCAAATCTTATTGCGTGTATGTGCGCATGCGCACGATGAATTTAAGTCGATGAGAATCACCTTTTGCACTATTTTAAGTGGCAAGGTTCAGTAGTTCAAAAAAAAAATCATATATATGCAAATTTTGGAAATAGCATTGTTTCAAGTCATGTGTATGTAATTATCTCAAGATAAATTGATTGGAGAAGATGTTAACACAATGTAATAAGCTTGAATCGCAGATGGCAACTCTTGTTGTAATAGGAGAAGAATTTACATGTTTGAAATGCCATCAGGTGATGAGTTTCAGTTCATAATTGATATAATTCTTAAGAAAATCAAACATATGCAATTCAAAATAGCAATAATCCTGCTATTTTAAAGAAATGAAAATTGAAATGAGCTCCTAAAATAATCCAAAATAATCAAAATTACTTTAAAAATAAACAATAAAAAGGGAATCAACTTAAAATCCTCAAATTGACCAACAAATATTATTTAAATAAATGAAAAAATAATTAATTAAATTTATTTTTTTAGGACCATGCGACAATTCTTCTTAAAATAAAAAACTACTCGTTCCATATTGATTGATCAAAAAATAAAGAGAATTTCACTTACATATCTAACACCAAAATTTGATATTTACATGTATACCACATTGGCAGCATGCATGCAAAATTGCATTTCACCTTTTAGAAGATATGGATAGTGGTATCATTGTGACGTCAAAGATTTGTTGTTATGTATGTAAATATAAAAGTTTAGTTGTTAGATATGCAAATATATAAGAATTGTGCGGTATGCATGTAAATGCCCCAAAAAATACTGAAAACAAAATGGAAATAGATAAAATTGAAGCCTGCATCCAAGTCAAAAATGTTATATAATGTAAGAATATAGGTAGCAGAACATTACACGAAATGCGAAATTTACAATTTAACAAATTATCACGGATCATAAATAATACAACCATCCGAAAATATTTCCTGGAATTAAGACAATTTTAAATTACATATCAATTCTCCCACAATTCAATTGTGCAAAAATGTGATCCTAAACCTTCCTAAATCTGAGCTATTCGTGTGCAATATTTCAATTCCAGAAACCAGAAATAAAAAAATAAAATCACACAATTCTTAAGAATTTACATATCTAACACCTAAACTTTTTCATATTTACATGCATGACACTCAAATCTTTAATATCGCATCAAAATGTCACTTTTCAGTTTTCATGCATGGGTTTACGATACCAAAGTTATGTAAATGTAAATGTGGATATAAAAAATGTAGGTGTTAGATATGTAAATGCATAAAGAATTATATGGTATGCATCTAAATTTCCCTAAAACAAATCAAGCAACGAATCAAAACTATCATTAGCACTGCCTGATCTATCCTGATCCTTATTTCTAGAAGTTTTCAGGCTTCTGAAGGGAGAATTTCCATAAAAATTGTAGCTTTTAGATCTCCCATTATTTCCATTCCTGGCATTATTATCAGAGCCACGAGATTCATTTCTGGTGTTATCTTGTAATTTTTTATAAGAGTTGAACTTTACAAATCTGCCATTATTTCCATAATGTGAATTATCAGAGTTATGAGAATGGTTTCTGAAGTTACCTTTAGAGTTTCTGTAAGTGTTATTAGACCTCGGAGATCTCCTGTAATTAAGATACTGAGCGCTATAATCCGAATCATTAACTTCGGAAAGCCAAAGATTTTCCCCTGCAGAACTATCATTATATTTGCCAGAGGGTTTTCTTCCACCTTCACCAGTGAGGCCTCGCAGCTGCCAATTATAATGGATATCAGTAATAGAAGTATAGCTCGTTCTAAGAAAAAAAGGGGAAATTTACTTACCTAGCACACAAGTCTTATGTATTTACATATCTACCACCTAAGCTTTCATATTTACATAATGTATTTACATAATGCATGAGGGGGGAAGCGGGGCAAGACATTTACATACATACCATCCAATTCATATGTATTTACACATCTAACACCTAGAGTTTGCTTTCTACATTTATACCAACCAAATCTTACACACCACACAAAAAATAGCATCATTTTAACTTGTAAAAAAATAAAATACACCTTTTCATTCATTAGGTAGGATGCATGTAAAAAATGAGCAAAAGCTTGAAAGGACAAAATAAATCCAAGAAAATTGGAAGGTAATCATGTAACTTTTTTTTGGGGATAAAGCTTAATTGAATACAAACACCAGAGTAGGTGATTGTCAATTGTATCAAATGAAATTTGGCATGCAGCAGAATAACTGTGAACTGATAAAAAATTAGGGGAATTACATATATATACTGCCCAATTCCTATGTATTTATTGCATATATAACACCTCAAATTTACTTTTTTGATTAATGTTGACCAAATCTTTCACATCACATGAAAAAAAAAACCATTATTTTAATTTTTAAAAAGTGAAATGCACATTTTCATGCATAGGGTGGCATATATGTAAAAATTGAAATTTTAGCTGTTAGATTTGTGTGTGTGTATTTCACTTTTAAAAAGTGATAATAGTGCTATTTTTTATGTGATATTAAGAATTTGAGTGCTATGTGTGTAAATACGAAAGTTTGGGTGTGGGATATGTAAATGCATAATAATTGTGTGCTAAAATTATAGAAATTGAAGTTGTTTGAGCCTATATTGATAGGCGATGACGAGGAACACAAATTTGTTCTTAATGCTGAACTAGAAATATAATAAAAGGAGAATTATATTATGGATATGAAGAACAAGTAGGCACAAAGTGGGTTGAAGAAGACTGACAATATTCCCAAGAGAGGATAATCTCCCAGACAAGCAAAGCGGCATTCTAAAGCAGGGAAGCTCTTCACAAATGAATAAAAAGGGGAGTTCATATCCCAGAGGATCTCATGGGAGTGGATTGGTCAACCCATCCAAAAATGATTTGATTTTTAATTTATTATTTATTTCTTCAGTCTCATATTTGTTTCCTCTGTCATGTATTTCCTGTTAACTTTTAGAATAAAGCAGGATACTTTTATTGATAAAAAAAGGGTTATAAATATATATTACAAGACCCAAATTAAAGGAAAAATATAAATTCAGAAATAGACCAACAATGAACAAAATACATAAAAGTGAAAACAAAAAATAAAGCAAATAAAAGCTAATAATAACTGCAGAAGTAATTAGCCTAATAATTAGACTAATAATTTTACTATTCTCCCTCCAGTTGAAGTATAGATGTCCATCATGTTCAATTTAGATTTGAAATCGTAAAAAAATGGCCGAAGAAGAATATTGGTTAGGACATTTGCTAATTAACCATTGGATTGGAGAAATGGAATAAAAATCTCCCCTGAATAAAGTTTTTTCCTTAATGAAGTATTTGTCAATCTTTATATGAATTATGCGATCATGCTGGACTAGATTATGGGGTTATGCTAATGACGACTTTATTATCACTAGACAGTTAAAAAAAAGCAGAGACTAACCAAGATTTTAAAAACCGGAACAATCATCAAACCGAAAGAATGAAAAGTTCAACATTCATTAGTTTAATCGGTTAAAACTGGATGACGTAATAATTAATAAATATAATAATTAATCGAAAAAATCTAAATAATACTGCAATAATATAATAATATAAATATAAATATAAAATAAAATAAAATAAATGCTATTGAGTGCCTCTATTTAAAAAAAAATTACTTCTCCATAAGGCAACTCATTCTTTTCCCAAAAAAAAATAATAATATCTCTCTCTCTCTCTCTCTCTCTCTCTCTCTCTCTATATATATATATATATATATATGAAACGCCTATTGCATATTTAACCTTTTTTTGGAACATGGCACATTTTAGAATCCAGGATAATGCTTTTGCCTAATTTTAATTGTAGGGCAGCGCATGGAAACTATAACCAAGAAAAAAAAATTTAAAAATATTTACATTTTTTTAAAATTTAAATTGGTTCTCTGATTTGCTGGTTGAACCAACAATCCAACCGGTTCACAACAGTTCAGGGACAAAAACGGTCTTTTATATATTCCAGACCGAACCAGCCATTAGTTCACAATCGAACCGGTCGAACCGGCCGGTCCGGTTATGTTTCCTAGAAACTGAGACTAGCATACGTAATTCACAGAGCATTACACGTAATCAGGGAGCTTCACAGATACCCGACGACATGGAGCAAAACTCGGCTCAACACTACTGCGAACCACAACTGACTGTTTTTTGCTTTTTCATGTGACAATTTCCACACACGAATGACCAAAATATCCCGAGGTAGATCATTGATTATGGACATATCTGACTCAATACGCTTCCATATAAACAACAATAGAACGAGAGGTGTGCCGCAAGAAACACAAACCTTTGCCCGGTGTGTCTTTTAGGTAGTAAAAAATCCTGCATGAATAGACTCACAATATCTACTGTGGCAAATGTCCGGGCGAGTATGGGAGAGGTAACTAAGTTTTCCCAAAAAGGTGTTGGTAATGAGTCTTGTTCACTGAAACCACATTGGGAACATCAACTAACTTCTCATTGGGATCGCCACTGGTTTGCAAAGGAGAAAGTTATTCTCTATCAATGGATTAAATAAATACATGTGCTGAGACAGGCAAATGCCCCAAAATGATCGAGCAATTTCTATGCCTAAGAAGTAAATTAAATAGCAAGAATTTCTTTTAGAGGGTCCAATGCTAGTAGATCATCACCTGTGAGTACAATATCGTCGACAAAGACTATAAGGATAGCAATTTGGCCACTGGATAAATGCCAAAAAAATAGAGTATGAACTGATTAGGCCTGAGAAAATTCATGACCCACTACTACCCTTGTGAATTTGTTGAACCAGACCCTTGGGGATTGCATCAGACCGTAGAGGGACTTCCGCGATCGGCACACTTGTCCTCATTAAGAACTGAAGTCAAAGTCTAGAGGGAGGCACATATACACCTACTCTGTGAGATCCCCATTTAAAAAAGCAATCTTAACTTCATGCTAAAGAATGGTTTAATTCAAATTTAGAGCAAAAGATAGTAAAACTCAAACGGAATTTAATTTAGCAACCAGATCAAATGTCTCCTCATAATCAAGTTTGTAGGTTTGTGAGTAGCCTTTGACAACCAACTGTGCTTTGTTGCATTCAAAGAACCCATCGAAGTTAACCTTGATGCCGAAAATTCAGCGACACCCCACACCTTTCTTACTCAAAAAAAGATCCACAATATCTCACGTATGATTTCGCTGAAGAGCATTCATCTCATCCATAACTGCAGCTCTCCAGAAGGGGTCTGCTAATGCTAACTCGATAATGGATGAGAGGTGAAGATCCATCAGGGCAGTAGCGAATTCTTTTCAGGTCGGCGATACACTGTGGAAAGAGATATTTTTCATGGAATAAAGTGAGTTTACTTAATCACATATCTAACTAGGAGTACTCACCTCCTCATCCGTAGCATGGTTAGTGTTGAGGATGTTGCCCAGCGTGGATTCCAGGTCCTATAAAGAGGTAGTGGGCTCCAAAGTAGGAGCATCAGGACAAGTGCGCCGATTATAAACAGGGAGGATGAAAGGAGGTTTTGGTTGTCTAGTAGTTAGAGGATCCAGAGGGACAGAGGGCTCCTTGGATATAGTGATCGGAGAAATATCCCTAGAAGTCAGATAATGAACAATGTCCAAGAAATATAATTTCCCCTCACTTGAGGCAGTGATGGGAAAGTAGAGGACACTTACAAAGAAGAAGACGTAGACACTCACATAAAATTTATTTGTGATAGGATTAAGAAACTGACAACCCTTTTGAGATGTAGAGTATCTAAGGAAAACATTTTATTGAGACATGAGATCAAGTTTACTACGAGTAGGTGCAGCGGTTTGAACAAAGGCTGTGCACCCAAAACTTTTGGGATCAAGGGTGGTGAAGAAAAAATTGGTAGTGAAACGTGACATCGAGAAGACTAATAAAGTTCCAAAGTTATGAATTTTTGTAGGGACTCTATTGATGAGATAAGTGGCATTAAAAATGACATCATTCATAAGCTTTTTTTGGGACAGATTGAAACATAATGGAATGAGCAACCTCGACAAAGTGTCAGTTTTTTCTCTTGAATACCCAATTTTGTTGAGAAGCGTACGTACATAAGCTATGATAGAGGATGTCCTTACTCACCAAGAATTCACTTAAATATAGAGTTAAAGGTTCATGGTCAATGTCAATTCGAAAGACTTACGTTGACGTTTTGAATTGTGTCAAGATGGAGTAAAAATTTTTTAAGGTGACAACAGCTTCAAATTTATCTTCTAAGGTATAGACTCACGTCATTCGAGTATGGTCATCAATCAAGGTGAGGAATTACAGTTTATTAGTGTAGTTGAGTGGGTGAGAGGGTCCCCATAAGTCACTGTGAATAAGTGAAAAGGAAGTGAAAGGCATGTAGGAGTGGGGTGGATATGGAACACGATGTTTTTTAGCCAACTGATAAATCTCATATTTGAAGCTAGCAAGATTTTTATTAATAAACATTGACAGATACAATTGTTTTAAATATTGAAATTTAGGATGACCCAAATGACAATATAACATAATAGAACATTCACTGGATCTAGAAAAACTGCAACTACTGGAAGACATGTCCTCATTCTCTATGCCTTTCTCTTGGAAGTAGAGCCTGACTACCCTCTTAGCAGTTCCAATCACCCTCCCTGAATGATGATCCTGAAAGACACAAACATCAAGAGAAAAATGAACGCAATCAATTTCATGTGTCAAATTACTGATAGATAAAAATATTACACTTCAACATAGGTATATGTAACATAGATTCCTAAAGTTAGACTGATTATTAATACAATTGGCCATTTACCAGCAATGAAACTACAAGTGTCATCAGTAATTTTAACTGTATCTTTCCCGGAGCATGGATAACGTCCAAAAAGCTTGAGAACATCTAGTCATGTAGTTTGTGGTACCTGAATCAATGATACATGGACTAGAAGAGACAAAAGATGTGAGTGTCATAAGAATGGTACCTTGATCGACGTGGGAGGTAGATGGGCCGAAAGAGAGTTGAATTAGTGAGATACTTGGCCGAGAAGGATTTGACTAAAAGTTTATATGACAACTTACCAGGGAGTTTCCGACAATTATCACAAGTATGGTTGGGTTTGTGACAGTAGTCGCAACTGGAGCCAATGGCTCAAGATGTCATGGACATGTGTTGAATGCTATTAATGACCAAGGCAGATGATTCGACTGAAGTGGAAGCGTCAAGCATAACAAGCCTCTAACCCTCTTCGCATCAAATCTCTGTGAATGCAGCGCGAGCGGAAGGCAGAAGATCACGACCAAGAATACAACCCAAAATTTCATCAAGGTCGAACATGTGACAATTTTCTATAATTTTATGAAAGAGAGAAAAGTTTGTTGGAGAGTCCCACGTATAGTCTAATATAGATCACATTCCATCTATAAGGTCATCAAATCATTGTAGTAGTGGGTCACGGTCCTTGAACCCAATTTTGCCTCGAGAATCTTCTTAAAAACCTCATGAAGTTGGTCAGCATTTCTACATCTGAGTAAGTATCCCAAACTGCAGTCCATAAGGCACTGGTAGAAGAAAAAAACATATATGTAAAACCAATTATAGTCTCCATGGAGTTAACTAGCGACAACATGATCATGAAATTCTCCACTTCCCACGCTCCATGCGTCAGGTTAGTTTTCGAAACTTCAGGAATCATACCTGTGAGATAACAAAATTTCTCACGACTCTTAAGGAATAAGGGCACAACGTAGGACCATTAGAGAAAATTAGAACCGTTAAGTTTATGAGTTGTGATTGGGAAAGTCATGTGATTTTCCGGGGAATGTCGATCCTCTGGTGAACTCAAGCACACCATCAAGAGGAGACTCGATGGTGGAGTTCTTCATGATTCCGACCGAGCCGAAGCTGATGTTGGGTTGCCGAGACAGAAAGATTTTTGTAGGAAGGGTTGGCGGCGGGAGGAGAACAGAAAGAATCAGTGGCAGAACCTTGGAAATTTCCATGGACCAGAAGATCTGAGATCTGGCGGAACAAACCGCAGGAAAGAGGAAAAAACTGTCAATAGCAGCAGGAATTCCTGATTGGGATTTTCCACCAGAAGAAAGCCCGGCTGAAAAATTCCGAGGCCGGGATTTGCGCCAAAGAGAGATAGCTCTGTTGAAATATTGTGGGCGGGATTTGCACTAGAGAGAGAAGCTGAAATATTCCAGGGCCGGCCACCACTGAGAGGGGCAACAGACCGCCGGTTAGAGGCCGGTTTGCTGCAGAAAACCACCCGCAGAAGCAAAACTGCATGCGGCCAGCACTAATATTTCCATTTGTTTACAAGCTTCACACACACACACAAAACTAGTATTTTCCTCGGCAAATTTTCAATGGGTAGCCTCCATCAATCAAAGACACCCCCGCCAAGAAGAAAATTGTGCCATTCTAGAACTCCTCAAATTGCTTCCAGCATATACGCAGTCAGAAATTGATTGGCAAGAAGCAGTGACAGCATTAGAGACTGCTTTCTCCCTCTAACAAGCATAATGCTTGAAGCAAATCAAATTAGCTCTACAAAAATCCGTCTCTATCTCTGAGGAGTTGTAAAATATAAATCTCTTGAATAGGGGTTTAAACAAGCCGAGCTTGAGTGAGTCTAACATTTGTTCATTTTTTACTCGAAATAGGCTGGTCTTCAAAATTATTCGTAAATAACATGTTTGTATTCACAAAAATTCGAATTCATTTATACATTTCAGCTCATGTTCAGGTTGAAATAATAATTCATTAAAATTTAATAAATCAAAATAACATAATTAAATTCCAAAAAGATATATATATATATATATATATGTATATATATATATATATATATATATATATATATATATATATATAATTTTAAAACCTTCCAAAGGAAGGAAAAATGCCCTTCTCCTACATTCCCAGCCGCATGGGGCTGAAAAAATTTCAAATAATTACGCTTCGTTTTTACATTTAAAGAGCATTCATGAAATTTTAACTTCCCAATGTGGGACTAAAATGTAAAGGACAAACATGGGAAGGCAACATACCAACCAATTCTTACGTATTTACATATCTAACACCAAAATATTTTGAAAACCCTGGGGTAGGGAAGGTGGGATAAAATTCTAGAGGCAATTACATGCATACCACCCAATTCTTATGTATTTACATATCAAACAACTAAATGTTTTTAAAACCTACCGAAAAGGCAGGTGGGGGAAAATTCTCGAGGATTTGCATGCATACCACCCAATTCTTCTGTATTTAGGTATCTAACACTTAAATGCTTTTGAACCACACGGGTCGGGAAAGGTGGGGGAAAATCCTAGGGGCATTTGCATACATTAACAACCAATCCTTATGTATTTACATATCTAAGACCCAAATTTTATTTTTTACATTTATGCAAACCAAATCTTTAATATACGACTATTTTAACTTTCACATATAATTTACTTATTATTTGATTAAATCAACCCAAAACAAGTCAAACAAGATCGGCAAAAGTTTATTCATTTTTAGATTGTTTATGAATTGAGTTCAAAAAAATTATTTGTGTTTGGCCTGTTTGTTTAACGAACGAATCAAGGACAAGCTACTTAGCAAGCCAAACACGAGCTATCTGCAAAGAACGAGTTTTTTTTACAACCATACTTTTGACATTTGGATAAAATAAATTAAAAAAATGAAAATTTACAAACGGTAGTAACACTCAATTCTTTTGCATGTACATATCTAACACCTAAGCTTAATTTTATACATAAATGACCTATGCATGAAAATATGTATTTCACTTTGTAAAAGTTAAAATAGTGATGTTAAAGATTTAGGTGGTATAAATGTGAAAAAGAAAAGTTTAGGTTTTAGATATGTAAATACATAGGAATTGGGTGGTACGTATGTAAATGCCCTGAAAAAAATCATTGGTACTACCTTGTCATGATGGGTTCAGCTTGGTTGGACTTGGAATAATAGTTTTGCTAAATGAACTCGTGTAAACAATAGAATACCAGAGCTCTAATTGATACTTGATAGATAGTATAAAGGAGTTATAAAGCTTAACAAATTTGATTGAACCTCATAAAATTGGTTAACAGTAGAACTAGGCAAGATCAAGCGCTTCAATCTAAAAATAATGACTTTGTCATGCGGACAACCAGACAAAGAGAAAAGGGGCATTTACATACATACATACCACACAATTCCTATGTATTTACATAACTAACACCTAACTTTGCTTTTTTACATTTATACCACCCAAATATTTTATATCACATGAAAAATACCACTATTTTAGCTTTCAAAAAGTGAAATACACCTTTTCTTGTATACCTAAGGTGGCAAATATGTAAAAAATGAAGTTTAGGCTTTAGATATTTAAATAAATGGTAATGAGTGGCATGTATGTAAATCTTCCAATAAAAAAAACAGCTCTAGTAAATTGGTTTGCAGTGCTAACAAAATCAAAATATTAAAGCGCATACCTCATCGAACTTGCATCCTAAATCATGCTCAATGCTTCTAACTGTGCGTCGCTGACCTTCAGTGAACATAAGCACTGTAGTCCCCTTATTACCAGCTCGGCCAGTTCTGCCGGATCTATGAAGAAAAATCTCAGAAGTATTTGGAATTTCATAATGAATAACCTGTAATCAATAAAAAATTAGAATCTACTGGCAGGCTAATTGAAAATTTTAGGGGGATATAAACACATACGACCCAATTCCTATGCATTTACATATCTAACGCATAAACTTTACTTTTTACACTAATACCATCCAAATCTTTTGTATCACATCAAAAAAGTCACCATTTTAATTTTTGAAAAGTGAAATACACCTTTTAAAGCATGGGTAAGGTAGGATGCATGTAAAATTTGAAATTTAGGTGTTAGATATGTAAATACAAAGGAATTTGGTGGTATATATGTAAATCTTCCAAAATTTTTAAGTTTGATAGGCTGATGTGATGAAGAAGTTTGTTACCAGATCAACATTAGGAATATCAAGACCACGTGCAGCGACATCTGTAGCAACTAATGCATGGAACCGTCCATCACGGAAAGCAGCGAGAGTTTTGTCCCTCTGGGACTGCTGCATGTCTCCATGTAGTGCTTTGCTCCCAATTATAACTCCCATGGACCTCGAGAGAGACTCCGCATCTCTCTTTGTTTTTGTGAAAATTATACTTTTACCACCTTGAGCATACATCTTCAGCACAAAAGTTTACATGTTAGAGATGATGAATAAGTAAATACAGCTAATATAGGAAACTAAAAAATGCAAAAATAATGGTCTCATGCTCACTGGTATAGATGTCCTAAAAAAGAGAAGTGGCCAACAAATAACAAACAGGTCATGAAGATAAATGAAAAGGGAAAAGTGTCAAAATAGCCTCCTAACCCTTCGCAGGGGGTCATTCTAGTCCCGGAGTCTACAAAAGTGTCAATTTCGTCCCTAAACTCTTTTAATATGTGCTGAAATAGTCCTCACTAAGAACTATTTTAGCCCCAATTTAAAGATTCTGAGAAATGATTTGGCATTTTATAAACTCTAGGACTAAAATGGCCCCATTAAATAGTCAAGGGACTATTTTGACACATTAATCTAAATAAAAAATGACGACTAGTTTTCGAAAGTAAAAGAATAACGTCGAACATCCTTAATAAAAATAATTAAGCGAACCAAAAATCCTCTTGATGAGGATAAAGAAAAACAATCTTCTGTAAAATAACTTGTAGACATGAAAGTTAATTCAAAGTAACAAAAAAGTACAACCAACTTCATATATATACTTACTGAAATCAAAGTTGGAAGGAGATTTTGTTTGTTAAAAGAGGTTGACGAAATAGAATAGAGGGAGATACCCTCAGCTAACTTTTGAGCAGAGTCTCCAACCTGAGATAAAGCAATGAAAATGATTGGGAATTGAGAAAAATATCATAAACCTGTTTCAAATCAGAGAACTTGCGGAATTAGAAGATGGACTAACAAGATCTACTACTATGGGATCCCTCAAATACTTCCTCGACAGATCATGAATCCATTGAGGCATTGTTGCAGAAAATAGCATGCATTGTTTCTGTCTAGGTAGGTAACTTAAAATGCGTTCTACATCCTCCTGAAAGCCTACAGCTAACATCTGATCAGCTTCATCCAGCACAACAAATTTGACTTCAGAAAGATCTAAGGCGCCCCTTTCAAAAAGGTCAATAATTCTCCCCGGTGTTCCAACAACAATATCCATGCCATATCCTAGAGAACGAACTTGGCTCATAATTGGTATTCCTCCATAAATGCAAGTACTTCGCAATTTTGGAGCGGAAATTTCGAATTCTCGTTGCACTTGACGTGCTAGCTCGCGTGTAGGGGCCAATACAAGAGCAGAAGGAACTCTTTTTTTCCTTCAATACAAAAACAAAAAGATGTATAAATGTAATTGAAAAAAACTAGGAAAATTTACATACATACCACATAATTCAAGTATTTATGTATCTAGCACCTATACTTCAATTTTTACATGCATACGACCATACCTATATATGAAAAGATGTATTTCACTTTTAAAAAGTTAATAATGATGGTAATTTTGATGTGATGCTAAAAGTTTTCATATTGATAAATATAAATATAAGAGTTTAGATTTTAGATGTGTAATACATAAAGAATACATATGCCCCAAAAAAACTATCAATTCAAAACTATCGCAACAGCAACAATTGTAAAACCAAAGGGAGAAATAGCATAAAGAAATATAGCGCCGGAATAGTATTAAACATTGAAATACAACAACAACAAGTTTTATCCCACTAAGTGGGGTCGGCTACATGAAACCTTTCTCCATTGCGACCTATTGAGTGTCATATTTTCATTTAATTCTAACAAATTAAGTATTAAACATTGAAATGCTAAAAAAAAATTAATCGCTGAATACAATTGCTTAAAAAACTCCTTGAATGTATTTTATCTACTATTGTGCTTTACATTTTTAGACATTTATCCAGATGTGGTATAGCTTAGTAAACTTCATAGGAAGATTTACATACATACCACTCAATTACTATATATTTATGTATCTAATACCTAAACTTCAATTTTTACATGCATGCCACCTTACCTATGCATAAGAAAGTGTATTTCTTCAATATTTAAAAGTTAAAATAGAGGTATTTTTTATGTGATATGAATGATTCGGGAGTTATTAATGTAAAAATTAAACATGTAAATACATAGGAATTGGGTGGTATGTTTGCAAATGCCACAAATTTATATAAACCATCTTCTAAATATACAGAAGTTCAATATTTCAATGTTGGCAATATACATAGTGAAACACCTAGCACATTAATACCTTGGTTTATAAGAGTGCATTCACTGACTCCAACTATCAAACCCCAGAAAAATGTCATATTTCCCCCTTGAAAATCACACATTTTTAATAGCATATATGATGGCCTGCATGAGCTACACAATTCCTTGTAAAAACTTGAACATTCCTTTAAACTAAACAAAAATTTATGTAACTTCGGAGAATCATCACAAACAAAAATAAAGGGTTTTTGTAATGCAAAATCACCAATGTGGGAACCTTATCTGTTTTGCGATGGGTTGAGAGACAAATAAGTGTTGCTAGGAGAGCCCACCGGTGGAAGGCCAAAAGGATCCGTTGGCTGAAGACCAAGATGACCCATTAGCAGAAGACCAGTGGATCTGTTTGACAAGGTGCAACCCCCCCTAAAGTATAGGCCGTCGGATGTGAGTCATCTAGACCAAAGATTGAAGCCAATTAAATCAAGCAGAGACATCAACCCACCTCTCGCCACGACCCAATTGGTACAAAAACTTGTTTCAGGTTAAACTTTCGAGGTGGTTCCCTACTCATTAGCAACAAGATCTACCGTGAGTGGTCCACAAATCACCTCAGCAATAAGTCACGGTGGTTAGTCCTACGAAGGCAATGATGAGATTCACTTAATACGCCTGGTGATAGGTGTGGCCCGTCCAAGGCGACGACCTGACCGAACAAACGAGACATATGTAGTATAAGACTAGAGACGGGTCGTAAACACATCAAAAACGATCATAAGTCCTTCCTAAGAAACCAAACTATCAACCACCACAAGCATTCAACACGAAAAAAAAATATATATATGATAAAGGTAAAATGAGAGACAGAAGTAAAATGAAGCCCAAAACTGTATTTTATTTCATAAAATCAAGTAACAAATTTTTTCTTTATAAAAATCTTAAATAATTTTACAATTGAGCAAGAGAAACATAAAATTTCTAAGTACAGGAAAGTAACAGCCAAGTCGAGCATAAGACGAGCCTATGCTCGTGAAACCTTCTTCTTGCGGCTCCTCCCCATTGTCTATTGCAGATACCAAGACAAAGAAGAGTTTTCTGAATTCCTCTAGATCCAATCATTTGAGATCCACCAATCTCGCTCACATAAACTGGTTGACCGCTAGTTTGGTCCCAAGGCTAAGATGCAAAGGCTGACCATTTAAGAACTCTTCTTTGGTCTTCATCATAGCTATATTTTCCGTCAAAGCCTTGTTCTCCTCATCGACGTTAAGTAACCACTAGAAACGCTGCTCAACTCCTCCCCGAATTTCTCTAGTTAACCACAGTAGTTTAATGCTTAGCATACTTCGCCAGCTCCTCAACAGCCCTTGTTCGATCCTTAATGAGTTTAAACCTCCTCTCGACCCTAAAAGCTCTCTTCTTAGCGTCAACATAGAGCGAGGACTGAAGGTGTGAAGCCTCAAACCACAACAACTGTTATCTGTCGACAACATGACACATGTCAAAAAAATCAAAATCACAGAGGTATTTCTTGAAGTTTTAGGATCGAAGGGTGTCCGCGATTGTTGAAGCATAAAGGTCGGCACTCGGGGAGTCCGAGTATCAATCCCTTATGTTGATCATAGCATATCGCCAGTCCTCACTCATTAACACCATCAGCCCCTCCTCTTGCATGGGGCATCATTTACACGCTTTCCCCTTCCGTCTTTTTTCGGGAGGTGGGGGAGGAAAGGGGCTCGAGTCGGTGATCCCTTCCTAAGAAGTAATGAGCTCGAACCCTGGCTTGATTTCAGATCGAGCCACTGGGTAGGGTTGATTGGCTTCCCCAATCGTCGCGAAACCAATGAAGTTTGTACTAACCGACTAAGGAGTCGGCTTTGTATCTGGTCCTTCCGACTCCTCGAAAATTCTAATCAGAACACTCGGGGTTTACTCTGACTCCCGACGTTGCTCTCTCAAAGTATTTGCATTCATCAAAGAAGGTTTTCTTTCATTAAGGGTCAACTTACCAATGGAGATTCTCTAAATTACAATTGTGGTCTCAGAAATGAAATAGATAGAATTCAAACCTCTGGCCCCTTCACCAGCTTAGACAGTCGATGTTTGGTAGTTGTCCTTGCAACTTCCGGGCAAGTGGCCTGCTTACGTTGCTTCCTCCGAGAAAGACAAGCGGCCTAGTCGATCTCTCGTTGTTCCTCTTAGTTGTCCAATGTTGCACACAAGGTTGTAATCATAAAATCAAATTTTTTTTCGGATGAAAAACCCGATTCACCACCTTCCCCTTAGTGTACTAGCGAAATAATAGTCGTTTTCCTTCAACATATTGAGCGCCATATCGAGTCTGGGGAGGCACGTATTTCTTTTTTCTTGTACACTCCTCCGGTCTTGCAAGGCATAATCCCCCACTCGCTAGAGGGCCCTAAGAAGAAGCGCTGCTTTGAGTCCTTTATCTGATTCTCAAGGCCCATTATAGTGAATTTTCCAGTTGACCCAAGAAAAACGAAGTTGTTTTACTCGATCTAGAAAGAGAACATATAGGAGAAAAGTTCCCTTGACCACGGGATCCCAACTCAACGACAGTAGATGACATACGTCATGATGACAACAATAGAATTTAGCTTGATCTGGGTCGGGACACGTCATAATGATTGAAGATTGACCACAACTCTTGACAAAATGATTGTCGAAGACCCCATTAGAATTGTTCTCGGTAGAAGACGAGATCTGTCCCAAATTTATTGGTCATCTGATCAGACGGTCTCACGACTCGGAGTTGGACATCCTCATCAAAAATGCAAGTTTCTTGCAACAAAGACACATCCCATAGCGACATTGATAACCTCTCGGCCGTCGGGATCAGCCCGAAGAGCATCGGAGAATGCTTAGAAGCCACTCGAAAGAAAGCAAATAAGGGGAAAATGAAGAAACCGAGAGAAAGAGGCGAAAGAGAGTCAAGGAGTGCAACACCAAAAAGCCATTGATGTCTCTCGATTTAAAAAAAGTGCATCACATCAGCACAATATTCGAGAGAGATAATTATAGAAATAAAATTATCAGAAACTAATGAAAGCGGAATTTTATTTAGACGGAAAAATATATTACAAGAGCTTCACTTGTTGCTTCAACCGAAACAAGTCCTAGCAAAAGCAGCTTCCAATACAAAACCTTTCCACCAAACCTAAACATATCTCTATTATCCACTTTGGCTTGGAACTGAAGCCAAGAGTCATCAGCTCCTTTGAATGCTTCAGTCTGATGGCTGTCAGCTCCGCCAACAACTCCTTTATTTCTTCCTCTTGCTACATCCCAGCCCCTCGAGTGAAAGAGTCCCCTGTTTTGTCCAAACGACAGGTCAACATCACAGAGGACTTACTCCATCCATCGATTGCCTCCACGCGGATTCCTTGAGAGCTCGTCAGGTGATCGACCATGTTCTCCTCGCTCCTGATTAGTGTTAGTATTCTCTCAACTGGTTCGAGGGTGGGGGGGACCTGGCCATCGCCACTTAGAGGAGAGTCAACAATCTCCACCTCCTCTTCTGCATCAAAAAACAATGTCAATAAAGATGGGAAATTTTCCTCTTAGCCATAGAGTTCGGGTCTCCGCGTACCAAGGAGTCGATCCATCTCAGACCTCTAAAGTAACACACTTCTTTCATCGGGTGGTAGTGGAGTGCTCACGATACCCTGCCCATCATACTACAATGGAGTACCAGCAATGTTCTGCATCTCGGGCAAAGGGAATCCAACGACTTCCTGTGTAGAAAGAGCGATTGATTGGTCATGAGCCACGGTCGGAAGCTATGTCGATGTGCCAATAGTTGAGCCACCCAAACTCCTTCCTTCCGCCCGCTCTTTCCCTTGTAGAAGGCCTTGAAGTGAGTCGGACAACCCTACTTCATTCGTCGGCTCGTCCTCCCCCTCCACTCCTAGCAGGCAAGTTGCCTCGTTCGCCTTTTTCCCTATGGCCAACGTCCTCTACCGGCCTCTTCTTCCCCTCGGGTCTCTTCTCACTCTCTGGTTTCTTCTATGCCTCAGGCTGAGTCGGCAGAGCGGGCAGTCCAAAGGCCCTTATAGTATCCTCACTTGGCATAAGATCCAAAAGTTTCTTGTCGCTTGCCATGAATAAGCTCTAAAAAGTGACCGACCAAAACACGAAGATGAAAGAACAAATAATGAAGGTGTCAATCACGCCAAACTTATAATAATCTGGGTACGAATATCCACGAACTGCAACTATTAAAGTAATAGATATGAAATAAATAAATCTACTTTTTATTTATTTATTATTCTAATTTTTATGACAATTGTCGCTTGCAAAAGGTAAGAGAATTAGTAAACTAAAATATATACATCAGAAACATGTTAGCACGAATCATGAGGAGATCCAACGGGCTAAGAGACAAAGAAGTGCTACTAGAAAGGCCCGCCAGCAGAACCAAAAAAACAACTGGCAGAAGATCAAAAGGACCCACTGGCATAAGACCAAGGGGCATGTTTGACTAGGCGCAACCCCACTAAAAAAGAGACCCACCTGATGCAAGCCATCCGGGTCAAACATCGAAGTCAATCGAATCAAACAAATTCATTGACGTACCTCTCAACAAACCCAATTCAAGAGAAAAGTTCAGCTAGCATCACCAACCACCTCACAGACGCTCTCCGAGATTATTCAAGGAGAGCAAAAGATTGGTAATGACAAGATCCAAGAACAACCTGAAGGACCTCTTATTTAGGTATGATTTACCTATCAAATTAAGGGGATTCACCTATTGCCCAATAGCCTAACCTCATCCCGTCAACCGAAGCTCCTCATCTAGGGATCAGAAGTCAACAACCGGAGCGGGATAGATGGCAAACGAAATCAAGTTGACCGAGCCAAATCCTGCTGTCGACCTAGGGTCGACTAAAAATTTCTACCCAACATAGCCGACTGAGAGATATTTGTCAATGATAGGCTTATATCTGTAAAATATTCAAAATATTCTATAACACCCCCGCAGAAGCAAGCATGTAATTACACATATTGCACCCCCCTCATCTATAAACTGGGGATCATTTTACGAGAAATGTCTTGTCAACATTTTATATTACTGTTCAACTCTCTCTCTTTCTCTCTTTCTCTTTCTCTCTCGCTCTCTCGCTCTCTCTCTCTCTCTCTCTCTCTCTCTCTCTCTCTCTCTCTCTCTCTCATGTCATACACTTTATTCTTTGAGTGTGATTCACGAACAAACAGGGATTAAACACATAAAGTTGTTAGAGAATGATCAATCAGAGATCTAAGTATTTCAATGAGAACTCAAACTCTTTGGAGCAGACATAACAATGAAAAAAGGATGAAGAAAAAAACTAACCAGCTTTGATTCTGATCCCGGATAATTTTATCCAATATGGGAATGCCAAACGCAAGAGTTTTTCCTGATCCAGTGATAGCCCTTCCAATCATATCACGGCCTTCCAACGCAGGTTCCAAGACAGCTCTCTACAATCATAAAAGGCACCTTAGCAGTGATTTTTAAATGTAAGTTTCGCAAAAGTAAAATGCACATCTGTGCAGAAATGATATACTATAAAACTCTCCTCATGTAATTATTTAACAGTGGTAACTCTAGCTCACAATATGCTGCTTCTGATTTCCTGGTTACATGATTTATCAACCAGGAGAATCCTAGACGTTCGTGGATTTAAGGGAGCAACAAAAAAAAATAATAAATAAAAAAATAATTTAAAAACAAAACAGTTAGACGATTTGGGAGACAATGTTCTGAGCGCCAGTTTTTCATACTTGGCCATTAAGAAGCAGACAACGATCAGTCATACAAACTTCTCCATACCAACCAAATATAGTTCACCATCAACCCTCATCAACAAAATCTTAAGTAATTCACTTCCCTCCATATGAAATACCTCTGAGGAAGCGTTCAAAATATTAAAAAATAACAATCATAGTAGACTGCTTGAAGCATTCCATCCATAAGCAACTCCCAAATGCTCTAGCTGTGCGTTCACAGCTTCTCACTCTAGGAGTTAGAGAAAGCTGAAGACACAAATCAATAACAAAATAAACATGCACATTCGCATACGATAATAAGCCAATTTCAACCTCATTCAAAAACAAACTAGAAAACAAATTATACTGCGCCAAACTACTCGAAGAAAACAATTCAGCATAAGCTTAAGGAAGTGACCTGAATGGGGAACAGCTCAGTGATACCCCGGCGAGAGAGAGCAGTAACAATCTGTTCCGATATGCCGATTTTAGAAATGTCGAGGAGCTCTTCTTCGACGGGGATACTTGGCGCTGCGGTGCGTAGCGCCTTCGGGGAGAGGAAAGGAACTGCCCACCGTTGGTGAAGAATGGCATTATGATTAGCTGAGGCAGGAATAGCGAGAGGCGAGGAGCGAGTGCGAAGTACAGTGAGATTAGGGTTTTGCGGCGCGAAGGAGATTGGAGCGGAGGAGAGACTGAAGAAGAAGAGAGTGGCTCCCATCCTCTCGCGCCGAGTATGAACCGGATAAAATTTAGGGATGGAGAGAAACCATGCGACGACAGGGTAGATTATATAGTTGGTTTCTTTGGGAACCTTAAATATCTCACATTTTTTACATTTCGGCTATGGGTGTAAACAAATCGGACACGAGCGAACCCTCTGAGCCTAAGCTAAGCTCACCCGTGTTCGGCTAATTTACATTTCGAGCTCAAAAGTGTGTTCGTGTTCAACTCATTTGTTTAGCGAGCCGAACACGAGCCGTTCACGAACAAAAATTCATTTTGACAACACTAATCACATAGTCATAAAATGTTAAGGATTGCGGTAAGATTTGAAACATCATTTGAATCTAATATAATAGTTTTTATTCTATTTTTTTAATTAATACTTTTAATTGATTATAAATCTTTGTCGCCTTGTGCTCAATTAAAATAAAATATTACTCATCAAAGATATATATATAATTGATTAGTAATATTTCGAGTCAAAACAAATCGAATACGATCGAACAAATATTTTTTCGTGTTGTTCGTGTTCGGCTCGTTAACTTAGCTAACGAGTCGAACACGAGCTTCTTAACGAGCCGAACACGAGTTGTTCGCAAACAACAAGCCGTTTTGACAGCCCTAAGTCTGGCAATCTAAAATTTACAATCTAAACCTAAATTCTACAATATAAAATAAAATATATAATATAATATTTTAAGCACAAAAATTTTAAATATAATATTAACCACTTTGTCATTACAAATATCCTTCTAAATTAACTCATAAAGTTTTGCGTAAAGCTTTGAAATGAGTAAGATTTTATATTTAAATTTTTGGATAGTTAAAATATTTATTTAAAATTCAATAATTATAATATAATATTAAATATTTTGGGTGGTTGATATGTAAGAGTCTCATTAAAATAATACCTTTGAAAATTTATATTTATTTACCGTCAAATAAATATTTCCCGACTTTTAACATATTAATATTGATTGTAAATCCGTACAGAGGACTGAAAGTGTGTAAGTTGAGCAATTGTCATATTCATTTTCTTGGAAACTTTTTAGAAGAGGATGTTGATATCAGTATGTTTCCAATTTGATGTTTGTCTATCACTGTGGTCATGAGGATAACATCATTAAAAGGGTTTCGTCCATCGGCCCGATCAGCTCGTGTAAAGGTGATCGACATATGACTTTGAATAATATATCTAACTAGATTAACAGAAGTAACTTCTCCTAGCTTCAATCATTTCAACGTCGAACATCGTGAGGCTTCAAGTTTTTCATCGATGAAAATGGCGGGTATAACTTAGTCTGACATGTATAATCAGGCTGGAACAGGTTCATCGGAAGTAACTTTGGGAGGTGTTTTGCCTTGTCGACAGGTGTTAAGCTTTCAGCACTACGAACTCCTTCAATTTTTCAACTTAGATTAACTGTTTGATCAAATTTCCAAGATGATAGCATTCTAGCATTCTTCAATATCATGCCCATTGTTATGTTCATAAGCACAATCTGTTGGGGGTTGCAATAGGAACTGACGGTTTTTATTGGTGAAGTTTTATTAAAGAATTTCTAAGTTTAGATGGCTTCTAAACTTCTGCCATCAA
>NEWO01000068.1:0-21100 GCA_003013225.1 Phalaenopsis aphrodite
TTCACCCATGGGATAAATATCAAGCCTAACCATGGGTTGATGGCTGGCTTTAAACTCAACCTTAGAGTCTAGGATGAGTTATGGTAATGCTCATTTGGCCATACCAAGCTCAATTGATTTGGGTTTGACCATAAATCCAAAGAGGTGCACATGACCAAATCTTATGTTTGGACTAGGTTAGGCATGTCAATTAGCCCAATTAAATATGACATTTGGCATAGGAGACCATGAGGAACAACTTTCATGAAGGGTGAAAGTCATTTTGAGGTCAATTGGTTAATCAATTTGGTGGATTTTTGGTTTTGGACCCATTTTAAGCATGTTGGGCTAAGTTTTGGTCAAACTTGTGCTAACCATGAGTTAAGTCCAAATTGATTGTTGTGTTTGGTGTAAAACATCATAATGAATAATTTTCATGAAGGATGAAAATTGTTTTGAAGTTGATTTGGTGGTCAATTTGGATGGATTTTGATGGGTTTTAGTTTTAGACCCAAATTAGGCATATGGATCTAATTTGGGTCAAACTTGCTTTGGACTAAGCTCAAATTGATTGTTGTATTTGGTCACAAATGACCTTATAAAGGATTTTTAACAAAAATTGGATGCCAATTTGAGGTCTAAGGCATTCAAATGTTGAATTTTGGAGTGTTAGCCAATATTGGGGCTAATTTGTGGTTTTTTGGATTTAGGCCAAAATCAAATGGGTTTGAGGCTTCATCAAGGCCAATTGATGGTTTATATTGATGTGTAAGAATGTTTTAAAGACTTTTCAATATTAATTGAGGCCAACTGCCTAGGCTATGGGTTCAATTGGGTGAGATTAAGTCATGTGGTTAAAATTAGGGTTTTGACCCAAATCAAAATTGAGCTCAAATTATGGACCAATTGAGCCTGGATTTGGTTTAAATTGGTCACATGTAAGGTAAATTTGAGTTTAGGATTGAAATTGGGAGAGATTGGGACAAAATTGATGGACATTTAAAGTAATTTTGGGGAAATTGGGCCTTTTGAAGGCAATTTGGGGGTTTTGGTCAAAATAGTCAAATTAATCAAATTGAATCTATTTGAAGGGTCCAAATGAGTTTTGGGAACATTTGGAGTGATTTTGGAGGTTTTGGGAAAGTTTGGGGTACCAAGGGTATTTTTGTAATTTTGGCAATTTTGAGGGTATTTTGGTAAATTTGATATTTTTGGAAATTTTTGTCAGTTTTCGCAAATTTGGATGTATTCAAAGTGTTTGGAATGAGTTTTGATCAGTTTTGGGAATTTTGGCAAAATTTGGGTATTTTGGCCAAATTTAGGTCCCAAGAGCAATTAGGTAATTTGGGGGTGTCTGTGGGCAAAAGGCCAAGTTGAGTATTTCAATTAGAATTGGATAGATATCGATTCTAAATGAACCATGGATCAATAAAACCCTCATTTTGAGTTCTTATGTATTGGTTTTAGCCAGGGTATTATGAGGATATTGTGTACCCTAACTCCAAACCAACACCCAAGGTCAATTCTAAGGCCAAGTAGTCCTATAGGAACTCTTCTTGAATTCTCTCATAATGATCTTACCTACTAAATGCTAGAGGTTAAGACCAATATGTAAAACTTCAAGTTGAGTAAAGAGAAGAGTTTTGAATTTCTAATGACGAGGGTACCTTTTCTAGTTTTCTAAGACTAGTCAATAGGAAAGTCCTATGGCTAGACCTAGGATACTAAAGAAGTTTCTAGACCTCAACCAAAAGTGAGGTCAACAGGGGACATCAATAATATCACCATGAATCAAATTTGAGAGGATGAGGGGGGTTTGCCTTATGATTCCGAGTTATATCTATATACATATATATACATATTTTTTGTGTTTTTTGTTTGTTTTTATTATTATCTTTAATAGTGTATGCGTAGTATGAGATCTGAAGGATTAGTACCTTATGATTCCGAGTTAGAGTTCACTATTAGAAAAATTAGAAAATAAAAAGAACTTCACAATTTCTAAAAAAAGACAAATACTTTACATAATAATTTATAAAATCAAATTGATGAGAATGTACAAAATTTATTAAGAGATTATGCTAACTCAACAGTAAATGAAATTCATCGTAGTATACAAACTCCTATCTTAGCAGCCAGCACATTTGAATTAAAACCTACTATCATTCAGATGGTAGAAAATAACCAGTTTGGGGGAACTCCATCTAAAGATCTCAACTTACATCTTGCAAGTTTTCTAGAACTTTGTGCCACATTTCAATATAGTGGTGTCTCTAACGATGTTGTTACACTTAGGATAAAACTAAAATGTGGTTGAACTCATTAGGACCTAGATCTATTAGAACTTAGAGTGACCTAACATAGAAATTCTTGACTAAGTATTTTCCACCTTCAAAGACTGTTAAGCTTAAAAATAATATTGCATCTTTTTGTCAGTTTAAAGGGGAAACAATATTCGAGGCTTGGAAATCCTTTAAGGAACTTCTTAGGAAGTGTCCACATCATTCTTTGCTTGATTTGTTAATAATTCAAACATTTTATAATGGGTCAGTAGGACCACTTATATTCATTATTGATGTTGTCGTCGGTGGTTCATTAATGTCAAAACCTTTTGATGAATCATGTTCTTTAATTAAAGAAAAAAATACTTATAATTTTCAATGACCTTCTGAAAGGGTCAATCCTAAAAGAATATTCATTGTTAATGATTATGATGTTATTTCTATGCTAACATCTCAAGTAGCTCAATATCAAGAAATATAGATCAATTTGAAATGAATTTATCTCGAACACCTCTAGTGATTGAACAAAATTCATTAAGACAAATGTTTGATTCGAACATTCCTATATTTGAGACTTTAAATGCTATTAACAATAAACCCTATAACTCATATTCTACATAGGTTGGAAAAATCACCCTAAATTTAACTGGAATAATAATTCTAGTGGAGCTAATCAACAATAGGGAAACATTCAAGCAATCCCATTGGGAAACTAGAACAATCAAGGTAGTACTAACAATAGATCAACTTATTCTCTAGGATTTAATAGTAACCAATAATTTAAGGAGAAGAAGTTGTCTATAGAAGAAATGATGCTACATATGGATAATCAATTATAGAGTTAAGGAGCGATAAATAGAAATAATGAAAATTAATTAAGATAATCTGTCAATGCCCTTAGCAATAGGCCTCAAGGAATTCTTCCTAGTAATACTAAAATTAATCCTAAAGACTAGAGAAAAGAACAACTTAAAGCTGTCCAATTAAGAAGTGGAAGTGAATTGGATACGAGAGTTCAAAAAGAGTTTGAAGTTGAGAAAGAAAGAAGAAAAATTGAAATGTCTGATGAAGACATTCCTCAAGACTTAGAAAAACCTATTTCTCCAATGAAGATCAAGTTAGAATGACCACCACCTCCATTTTCTCAAAAACTTTGACAACAGAAGTTAGATTAATAATTTTTAAATTTTTTAAAAATATTCAAGAAGTTAACTATTAATATACCGTTTGGTGAAGCTTTTGAATAGATGTCAAGCTATATAAAGTTTATGAAGGATATTCTTAATTAGAAAATGAAGTTCATAGACAATGAGACTGTTGCCCTTAGTGTAGAGTGTAGCATGATATTTAAGAAAAAATTTCCCTAAAAACTCAAAGATCCTAATAGCTTTACAATTCTATGTGCAATAGGAGATAGATTTTACGAAACAACTTGATGCAATTTAGAGGCTAGCATTAACCTTATGCCTCTATCTGTTTTCTAAAGTTTAGACATAGGAGAGATTTCTCCGACATCTGTAACTCTTTAGTTAGTTGATCGATCAATCACTTACTTAAAGAGAATTATAGAAGTTGTGTTAGTAACAGATGACAAAGTTACCTTTCATGTAGATTTCATTGTGATAGATATGGAGGAAGATAAAGAAATTTCAATCATTTTAGGGAGATTTGAACTTGTCTTTTTTTTCCTGAAGTTGTGATTAAACTTTGCCATCTTATCTGCTAAGTTTATTACTTGTTGGCTGATTTAAATGTTGATTTGGGCCAACCTTGAGCACTATTTTGGAAATATTAAAAACACAATTTTGGCACTGTTTTGACACTGTCTTGGAGTATATTTAAACGCTCTTCTTGAGAGCCGATTTAGTTTCAATTTTGAAAAAGTTTGAATGTTTTTAGGTTGATTCACTTATTGTTTTCCCTGTTTTTGGCTTTATTAGTTTTGGACAAGGGTCGGTCTCCTCCTTTTGTTTTATTTTTATTTTTATTTTTTAAAATGGTTAAGTCGAAAAGTGGGAGTTTTTGATTTAGTTATTTAGAAGACACTTGAAAATATTTGAGGATTAGTTAAAAAAACACTTAATTGAGGGTAGAACACTATGAATCACTTTAAGCACAAGTTAAAGTGTAAGCTTCCTAGATTTTAGGAGCACGCCCTATGTGAGAGTCCATCCACCTAATCCTCAGAATAAACCTCCTGAATTTTAGGAGCACACCCTAGGTGAGAGTTCATCCACCTAATTCTCAGCATAGGTTTCCAAGATTTTATGATTCAGTATAGACTTCCTAGATTTTAGGAGCACACCCTAGGTGAGAGTCCACCCACCTAATTCTCAGCATAGGCTTAATATATTTTTGGGAGCACACCTTAGGTGAGAGTCAATCCACCTAATTCTCGGCATAGACTTCCTAGATTTTAGGAGCACACCTTGTAAACGTTCATCCACCTAATTTTCAAATGAATAACGAAACTTGGCACTTAACCTTGATTCACAAACTGATTAAGACATTAGACAGGAGGACACACCGAGACGTAGTCCATGCTTCCTTAATTAAATTAACATTGAAATTCCCTCAATGACTTAACCTACAATAAAACCCAGTGCATCGGGATTTGAGCTTGAATATTACACTCAAATCCTCTTGTCAATTAAGGAAATTTGTTAACGCCACATATGGATCATCGGACTAGGATGAGTCTAGGGTCTAAGTGGCAAGGGCGATGACGACATTGCTTATGTGTTCTTAAATGAGGGATACATAGTGAGATTATTAGATTAGTATCAACTACCTTAAGGATTTTCGATAGGGGAGAGGGAAGGATCCATGATACTATTCGCCAATTCTTGGTGGGATCGTTGCCCCCGACACTCTTAGGTTGTCAGTAATTCTAGCACGATTATAGTGACTGGTCTGTGGACTATATAATTTTACAAAATATTTACAAAAATAAAAATAAAAATTTCTTTTGCAAGTTAAAAAGAACTCTGCGTAAATAAGACTTGAACAACAACCTTTGCATGAAAATCTTTTTATGAAAATTTATAAAGGTCCACGGCTAGTCACTTAGATTGAGGTTAAGGACTGACTTCTGTAGATTGTCAGGCCGGTAACTCCAGTTTAAGAGTGGGAAGCACACAACCCAACTCTGAACCCCCACTTTTACGAATGTCTTATACTCAGTCCTGAGCTGTCATATGTGGTTACATGTTTCTTTTGCTTGTGATTTCTACTACTTGTTTTTTATGACTTTCATGGTGGGTTTTCTTGCCTTATTTTTTTTTTGCAAGTATGTTTAAATATGTTGCAAATCATACTATGATCATAATATTAATCGCAACAGTAGCAGATGCCGAGACACACTTTTACCGTTTATCTACAACATTTTACTTTAATCCATTTTACCTTTCAAGTACATTTTATTTACCTGTGATTTGCTTATTCTCCATGCAAAACTAAAACTAAAATAAAACAAAACCAAACATTGACACCAAAACAATGAAACATAAACTACTAATCTCAAGCACTTAAACCCTGGAGTTGTCACGACGATAGGAGCTTGGAGTCAACTTTGTGGGCAGCTCGGCAAGGAATTCAGACCAACCAGCAAGCGGATCTTCTTCAGCGTTATCCCTTCCTAGTATAATATCAACCCATAGAACTTTGAGGTAGCTCCCATAGCATGACGTAAATCCTCACACTCCCTTTTTAGGCACCCGTGCAACAATATTGTGCAGTGTAAGTTCTAATTCGCTTTAGGTCCTGAGGTTGTTGTTCGTTACAATGTAAACCCTCTTATCTCTGTGGGTTATTTGCATAATCAGATTTTATGCAAATGTAAGTCCCAAATAATAAAATTGGTATGATTAAACATTTAAATAACATCTTTTATAAAATGTAGCCATACAGTAGAATAGTTTGGGAAGTCACTGAGGTTCCTCCTCAAGATCTGTGACGCCACCTACCCTTTACTCCCATTGAAATCTTGAAAGAATTGTTCCTACTTGAGCCACTCCTACTTGTTTTTCCACGTTCTACCGTGAAAACATAAACCTTGAAATTTTGAAGTTATAACCACTGATCATTATCGAGAGTTTTCTTAAGTGACCACAGTCATTTGAGATGTAATTAACTATAGAGGCTTGCGTCTATAGGGAACTTGGGACCCAGGTAAAACAAACCCTATTTAATCTTTGTATTAGATATGGGAACTTGTTGGTCATTCATAAAATGTTCAAAGACCAAACGAATGTCACAAGTCTATTAGTTTGCAGGATTGAGTCTATCGCTGAGATCTATACTTATTTTTTGGGAGGGTGTAGTATTTGCGGTATCGGGCACGATTATGCAAACTATCGGACTAATGAGATCCATTTGGTCGCATTTTTCAAAAATTAAAACATACTACTTTCAAAACCTAAACTATACACCTCTTATATTTAAATTAAATCTCAAAAATTATTTTTATATTCATATTTTCAAATCTATCAAAAAATTGACCGACAATTTCTGGCGACTTCGCTGGGGACTAGTTCCTCTCTCCATTTTGATCAAGTGGTTTTATCTTCATACATCGGCAGTGTGTCCATGCCCATCGTGGGCCAGACTGTTGTTCTTCCGTTAATATACTGTGCTCATTTCTTTCTTAAGTATGGTCAACTCTTCTTGGATTCCAGGACCATCTGCTTAACCATCCTTAAGCAGAGTGGCTCAGGAATCTTTAGTGGGATGGACCCCCAATAGGTGTGGTAGGTTATGAGTAGTCTATTGAAGCAAGTCTGATGCAACGTTTTCCCTTCCAAATCTCAGACCGAGTCCTATGCTTCATTCTTCTTCAATCTTGACTTGTTGTGAACGAGTTAACACTAAAAATTCACTCTCACAATCTTCCATTTAAAATCCAAACAAAACGGAATTCCAGCAAATTTTTAAAGCGAAACAAGTGACAAAATTTGGAACAAAATTCACATTAATAAATTTCAAAGGATACTCAATTTATAAGACAAGTGCGCTAACTTAAGTACTTTCGTTAAAATTACAAGGCATTGGACGTTACTGACTTTCGGAAATTTTTTTTTAAATGACAGGGATAATGTCTTCATCAAAGTTGATCTTTTCTTTCGCCACCAAAATGGAGTTTGCTATTAGCAAGAGTGAGCTACCTGACTTGGATGTCATTAAGTTTGGACAAGGATTCAACAATATTGAACTCAAGTTCGGGAATGTCTGTGCCACAATGATGAAGTCTGAAACGGACAGGTCCACCGAGCCTGTTGTGGAGTTCAACCTGAAGTCTGCTAAGGAACTCCCCCCTCTGAAAAGAGTATTGATTGAAAAGAACCCTGTTGTTGTTATAAAATCTACCGTTAGGAGCGTAGGGACCGCTCCTAGGACTATTTCATCTTCTACAACCGGATTCATTGCTACTACACAAATTGTTCCATTAAACAAAGAGTAGGAGATTCTATACAAAGAAGTGTCAGTCGATGCTTTTGCCCCGCGATTTTCTGTATTTGAGATTGGGCCCAACTCAAAGTCCGTGCGACTGACCAAGACACAAGAAATGAGGCACAACCAAAAAATCCTAAGGGCCGAGAAGGTGAAAGTCACATAGTTGGCTACTACTGACATCGACCTCCGATTGGATGAGACAAGATTACGTGAGACTTTACCTTTACTCATGGGGAGTAAGTTTACCAGTTGCTTGCTAACTACGGAGAGGATGGAGTCTATGGGGTTGCTACCATGGTACCGTTGTCATCTTTCCATAATAGTCCAAAGCAGTGATGACATTCAAAGAGAAATCTGAGAGAGTAACACCGGTGGATAAAAAAAAGCAGTCAATATAGATTCCAGTCGAGCAACCTCAACAAATCAACCAGCAATATCTGCAGCAGTACGATCTACTTCATAGTCAACAATACAATCAACAGCATGGTCAACAGTCATCCCAGCATAGGCCATGCCAGATGGATGAAATACAGGGTCCATTTGTGGCTAAGCACTTGAACAAAGTATATTCTTTCAGAAAAGAAGTTGCAAAAATGTTTCAGGATTTGATGAAAAATCCCAAAGTCAGATTACGAGAACCAAAGAGGCCGGAGGAAGTCGACAAGAAAGACCATTCCAACTAAAGTCCTTACCACAGGCTGCTCGAACATACTATAGAGAACTGTATCAGCTTCAAAGAATGGCTCGAAAATAATTTCAGAAACGGGAAGATAACCATCTTGAAAGAGTATTTGACAGAACTTGAAAGTTGTTCCATCAATATGATTTCTATTGATCCAATTGTTCCAATTAACTTCTACACGACTACACCAGTGCTCAACAAAAGATGTGAGGCTCATAAAAAACCTCCAATATACCTTAAAGTTATCAAAGGAAGGTTGATAGGCTAAGTTGGAAAGACTTTGAGCCGACATTGCACAGTTGTGTGAAGAACGAAGAAAAGATATAGGCGATGAACCCTACGATCCATCAGATTATGTGATAGAGGAATGTGCAGAAATCAACGTTGTTGTGGCCAGAGCCATCTTACCCTCGCGCGATGCTTTTTTTCCCATTGAGGATAACGTCATAAATGAGTTGCAATGAGCCATTCAACAACATGATGAGCATATCAACCAGATGAAGAAACAACTAGAAGAAATCCTGACCGCGAAGACCCCAATTCAAGGACAGTCAAAGTCACCACGAATGACAGCTCCAGAAGCAAGTCAGCCATAAATTGTTCATATTACAGAAGAAAGACTGCAGAGCATGATACAAGAAAAATACATTAAACAAATGGTGGAACAACAGGTGAGAGAACCTCCAACTCAATCAAAAGATAGGGCATTGATCCTAAAGGGCAGACCATATCCTGAAGAATTTGGTGATGTCTAATGCCCCAAGGGTTTCGTATCACCGTTGTTCAAGACATTTGATAGAACGGGAAACCCCCCACAACATGTTGCATAATTCCGAGCAAAATGTTACAACACGGGGGGTAGTGATGCTTTGTTGTGTCGTCAATTTGTAAGCAGTCTTTCGGGAATCGCATTTGACTGGTACGCCGAACCACCTAATAACTCAGTCAAAACATTTGCAGAATTGGAAGACCTCTTTGTTAAGCGGTTTGTTGGCATTAAACATCATATCACTGTTAGTGATCTCGTGGTGGAGCGACAAAAGCCAGCCGAAACATTGATGGAATACATTATGCGATGGAGAAATTTGAGCATGAAGTGTGAGCGACAACTCTAAGAGCAACACGCAATCGAAATCCTTCTAAAGAGCATCCATGGTCCACTGGGTTTCTTACTCAAGGGATTCACCATCAAGACATTCGAAAATCTGCTTAGCAAAGTTGGGAATCTTTAAGAAGAATCTATGTAACTTGGGTTTTTTCAGAATGTTGGGAAGCTAAAGCCATTGAAGACATCTGAGAAGAAATCTGGGATAGTAGAAGTGGTTGATAGGGGCAAGCGATCATTGCAAATACAAGTTGAACAGTCTCGCCAGATCTACCAACGTCCCCGACAAAATGGTCAATAGTTTTGAGCAGATGTCCTATTAAATAGATGGAGGGAAACCCCCAAACATAAAGAATTGTTTGAACAAAATGTATCCTTTCAAGGATGAGGCAGTTGAACAAATGTTTCAAAATTTGATAAAGAACCCGGAGTTCAAGCTCCCTGAACTAAAGAAAACAGACGAAGTTGATGAAAAAGATCATACGATGTAATGCCTATATCACAGGTTGATTGGACACACCATAAAAGATTGTTTCACTTTTAAAGATTGGCTTGAGGAGAACTTCAATAATGGGAGCATAGTGATCCCAGAAAATTTTTTGAAAAGAACCTGAAAAAGGTTCTATCAATATGATTTTGGTTGATCCTAGTGTTCCATTTGACTCTGATGCAGCTGACAAATGATATATTGTAACTTGATCACTATTATATTACTTTTGTTGTCGAAAGAGATGTTAGTGATATCAATGTTTGTCTGTCCCTCCCTCCCACCACAATAAAAGAAAGAACTTTTTTTTCAGAACTGTTCAAAGTGTGGAAAGCACAGTTAACAAAATATTCAAAGTTCGTTAACAGGACAATCGAGAAAGGAGTAATCCAAGATAAAAAAAATTCCATGCATTATGATAGAAATTATGATTTCATGGGAAAATTAAATTAATACCCTAATAACTGAGTCTTTCAATTTAAAGACTTTGGACTGGGTCCTAAGTAAATTTCAGAATAAGATAGTGTGGTTAAAATAATAGTAATTGACTCAGGATATCACGAGCCTTTTAATTTCCTGCCACGTGACGGGATCCTGACTTTCGAACGAGTTATAATATTCCAGAATTTGTCTTAAGAAATATTTAAGGATTATTAGTTAGGGGAGTTTGGACATTCAAAATCTTTAACATACGTTCCATTAGATATAGTAATTCTAAGAAAACAAACGGAGCAAAAAAAGTGAAATTCCCTTGAGAAGAAGCTTGAGGGGAGCATAAAATCAAAAATTGGTGTCTCAATTCAGACGTTCAAAATCTTTAAATCTTGCTCTACCAGATATAGTAATTCTCAACAAAATAAGGGGAAATGATATAAAAAAAGGAAATCAAAGAAAAAACAAAAGTCTCCTTGAGAAGAAGCTTGAGGTGGATGTACAATCAAAAATTGGTGTCCAAGTTTTCCCTAATTAATGAGACTTAGAATGCTCTCTTAAGGAAATTCTTCTGATATTATACTCAGGAAAAAGTTCACTGATCACAAATCTTTTGATTGGTTATTAATTGACTCAGAAATATCTTTGGTAAGTGAAAAATATTTTGATCATACGACCAAAATTTTAAAATCTACTCAAGCTCAGAAAGAAAGAATTAAAGTAAATGACTATGTTATTAGCAAATTAATAAAAATTCTACCTTGAAGTCATATCTTTCAGTGCTTAGAACACTCAACCCCGATAATAATTGAAGAACATCAAAATGATTCCTCAGAACAGCATGGACAATCTTTACACAAATCAAAGATAAAAAAAATGACAATATCCACTACAACGATAGTACAGGGTTGCAGCCTCTCGAGCTGTGACATCCTTAGAAGTACCACATCTTTATGTGTACTTGAAAGAATATAATTTTAATAGTACCTTAAAGAATATGTTATTTTTACACATGTCTCTAGTCAATAGATAGTACCTCAAGAAGTACTATGCATTCTGATGTTTTAAAGATAAAATTTTGTCCTTAGAAACACGAATGTTGCACCTGTCTAAAACTGGGTCCAAATCTTAAACAAATGCAAAAAAAATAAAATTCAAGGTCAAATAAATCTCAATATCAGAATGAAATGAAACACAACACTGAAACAAATAAACAAAACAATAAAAATAAAAAATTTGAACATTGCTTCAAATTTCATCATGGTCAGCTTGAGACTTCTCGACCTATCACTAGCGTCATTTCTCTTGGCTCGAAGTTTCCTCCCACAGGAAATCTGGGTCCTATTGCTCGTGTGAATGAGGCTGTGGCTGGTTCTACGGAACCACATCTCTTATCGCATGGACATTTCCCTTGATCGTCTCTTGGGATTGATTTAAGTCTCCGACATTCTTTCCTAATGTGACTGAATTTTTCTTGGGATTTGGCGTAATTTCCTTGATGATTGTCATTTCTTAACTAGACCTAGTTCGGATGTAATGTCCCCGGTGGTTGTTCGAGCTAGTATAGTTTCTCCGCACTTCACAAACTTCTACACTACATAATTTTTTACAAATTTCACATAAAATTTCACAAAATTAAATGTCGACACTGCAAATCTCTGCACAGACATCTCAACAAAATTTTGCACTGCATAATTTTCCACATACATTTTTCACAACTCTCCTAAATCTCACAAACTTCCCACAAAATTTTCACAAATTTTGAATTCAAATATTTGAGGATCGGTGTGAGACCCCCTTCAACGGATGTTAAGGCTTCCTATTCCTCTTTGCCTATTAGGTTGGATGTAAAGCCCCCTTAAATGGATGTTAAGGTTTTTCTTCCTAATATTGCCTCCAAATTCAAATTTTTGCGGAGTGGAATAAGACCCCCTTCAATGGATATTAAGGCTTCCTACTCTTCTTTGCCTCTTAGGTTGGATGCAAAGCCCCCTTAAATGGATGTTAAGGTTTTCCTTCTTAATGTTACCTCCAAATTCAAATTTTTGCAGAGTGGAATAAGACCCCCTTCAATGGATGTTAAGGCTTTCTACTTCTCTTTGCCTTTTAGGTTGGATGTAAAGCCCCCTTAAATGGATGTTAAGGTTTTCCTTCCTAATGTTGCCTCCAAATTCAAATTTTTGCAGAGTGGAATAAGACCCCCTTCAATGGATGTTAAGGCTTCTTACTCCTCTTAGCCTCTTAGGTTGGATGTAAAGCCCTCTTAAATGGATGTTAAGGTTTTCCTTCCTAATGTTGCTTCCAAATTCAAATTTTTGCGGAGTAGAATAAGACCCCCTTCAATGGATGTTAAGGCTTCCTACTCCACTTTACCTCTTTGGTTGGATGTAAAGCCCCTTTAAATGGATGTTAAAGTTTTCCTTCCTAATGTTGTCTTCAAATTCAAATTTTTACAAAGTTGAATAAGATCCCCTTCAATGGATGTTAAGGTTTCCTACTCCTCTTTACCTCTTTGGTTGGATGTAAAGCCTCCTTAAACGGATGTTAAGTTTTTCCTTTCTAATGTTTCCTCCAAATTCAAATTATTGCAGAGTGGAATAAGACCCCCTTCAAAGGATGTTAAGGCTTCCTACTCCTCCTTGCCTCTTTGATTGGATGTAAAACCCCTCTCAATGGATGTTAAGGTTTTTCTTCCTATTTTTGCCTCCAAATTCAATTTTTTACGGAGCGGAGTAAGACCCTCTTCAATGGATGTTAAGGCTTCCTACTCCTCCTTGCCTCTTTGGTTGGATGTAAAACCCCCTTAAATGAATGTTAAGGTTTTCCTTCCTAATGTGGCCTTCAAATTTCAAATTCTCTGAGGATCGGTGTGAGGTCCTCTTTAATAGATGTTAAGGCTTCTGATTCCTTTAAATTTCAAATCCTTTGAGATAGGTGTGAGTCCCTGAAAGTGGCATCCTATTCTCATGTTTCCCGAGGATCTATGCAAGGATTCTGATTCCTTCACATATTTTCATATTCTATTCACATATTCCCCATAAATTGACATATTTGAATCTGCGTATTTCTTGCAGAGAGCAAAATATTTCCTGCTACCACTTGGGTTGGATGTGAGTCCCAGAGCTTTCCTCCTCAATGTAGCAGATTTTTTTTTCTTGTCACCACATAGGTTGGATGTGAGTCCCAGTGCTTTCCTTCCCAACGTGACAAAAATATTTTCCCGCTACCATTTGAATCGGCGTGAGTCCCCCTATACAGATGTTAAGGCTTCTGATTTGTTCAAATTTTAATTTCCCGAGGATCGGTGTGAGTCCCCCTATACGGATGTTAAGGCTTTTGATTTCTTCAAACTTCAATTTCTCGAGGATCGGTGTGAGGCCTCTTATGCGGATGTTAAGGCTTTTGATTCCTTCAAATTCTAATTTCTTCAAATCATAAATTCCTGATGGTCGGTGTGAGTCCCCCTATATGGATGTTAAGGCTTCCAATTCATCAAATGTAAATTTCAGGATCGGTGCAAGGATTCTGATTCTTTCCACATATTTTCCGCATCATATCCTTAAATTTTCTGCATGCATGATATTTCCTAAATTTTGGTGTAAATCTTGTGTTGGTGGCTGTCTCTAAATTTTGGCATAAATCCCACGTGGTGGCCCCATACTTCCTTTTTCAAACTAATTTCCTCACTCAATCAAATTTACAACAATCAAATGACGCAAATGAGACGAATCCCTGCATCCCCAGCAGAAACATTTAAAAATGTTCAATAAGCTGTTGTCTTTGGATTGGGAATCCCCTAGTGGAAAGTCCCAACTTAAATTTGATTTTGACTCTGGATCGATTCATTCTGAGTATGGTGTACTTGGATGGTTCTATTGATCGTGTTGATCACTTCGATCAACATCAATATGCGCGGTGTGCTTGTTCAGCACACCACACCTATTGGGGTTCCATTTGTTGACCTCATTTTTAGTGAGGTCTTAGTCTCCTACTCTTAGAACCTAGGATCTAGCTTTAGGAGTTCTTATTGACCATCCTAGCAGACTAGCAATGGAGCCCACCTTCGGTAGAACTTCAAGCCACTTCTTGACTCATTTTTGTGAAGAACTCGCATGAGTGGTTCCAAGCACTCAACTTCTAGTTGCAAGGGCTAAGGACCAACATGTAGAGAGCCCAAAAATGAGTTCCTATAGGATCAAATAGCTTTAGGTGAACCCTTTGTGACTCGATTACTCGTGAGCGCCGCAATTCACGCACTCGTTACAAGACGCACAAATTTGACAGATTTTTTTGGCCTGATCGTCGGCAAACTCGCCCGGATAACAATGGATGATGAAACGGACCACACAGATGCATCCAGGACATCAAATTTAGCTAGGAAGGACACTTGTAATGTTATGGTTTCGTGCCTGAGCGAATAACACGAAAATTGATGCACGTTAGAAGGCGCGGGTCCGGGCTCAACCCAGATTTAACTTGAGTTTGATTCAGGCTGAGCAAGGGTTAAACAATTTTGAATCTTAAATTTTGAATTTCAAAAGAAAGCCTGCCCAATCTCACTTTAATTAGATATCATGAGCTTTCCATTTGAATTTCTCAATCAACGAAATCCATTTAATTCTCGGTGTAACGTCTTTATCGAAGGGGTGTAATACAAAGATCTCGTTTTCTTCCCATCGCTGAGCAGCTCGCCTTGTCTCGCCACACACCATCGAAGCTCGCCCAGTCTCGCCTCTCTGCATCAGCCCTCGCCTCACCTCGTCTCTCTACATTGAAGTTCGGCTCGTCTCCTTCCTCGGCAGCGAACAAAATCCCCGCTCGCTCCAGCTCATCTCCCTCGCCGTGATCTTTCTGCACCGAAGACCTCCCACGGTATCAAACGAAATCCCGCTCGACCCCGTCTCCTCTCTTCTTCCACCACTTTAAGTGCTTGAAGCAGCGAAGAAGCTCTGCTTCTCACCCGCAGACCCCGCTTGCTTCTCCTCCCCCGATCGAACAACTGTTCGAAAAAGCACTGTTGCTCCTCCTTCTCGATACAACCCTCACAACCCATTCCAGCTCCTCCTTCTTCCTTTTCTTCTCCAGCGTGCCTCCCAGCGGCGAACTTCTGTGTTTTTACTTGCCTAACACCTAAACTGTTGTTTTCTTTTTCTTTTTTTTTTTAATTGGCTTCTCCTCTTTTCTTTCTTTTCTTTGTTTTTTCTTACATTAATGCCACTTTGTCTATGCATGAAAGGGTAAAAAGTTGTTTTGGTGATATAATGTGGTGTTGAACTCTATGGGCTTTGAGACTATTTTTTTTGGAGATCTCCATAATAGTTTTCATTGAATAATGTTAGTTGAATTTATGCTTTAGTTGAAAAATGCAAGTATTTTGGGGATTGGTTTCTCATGGAATTTATGCCCTTTTTTATTTCTGTATCAATATTGTTGGAGGAAGGGCGGGTCTCATGATGTGTGCTCTTAAATTTAAAGATAGTAGTTTTGCTGAGGAGTTCAATGGTGTTATGAGATAACAAAATAAAAGGATCATTGCGCCATAGACACATGTGAATTCTCCTATCTGAGGAGTATATGGAAGATTTTGCTTGGTATTTTGTAGTTAACCTTTCACATATTCAAACATAGAGCCTTGCGAAGTTGGTTTATGCTAATATTATCCTACTTTAGTTTTGGATTATTTATTGTTGGAAACCTTTTGAGCTTTCTTTCTACAACCAACATATTAATTTTTGCTCCTGATTGCTTTGTTTGTTGAACAATTTTATTCGTTCGACAATTTGGTCATTTATCAACTGTTTTGTTTCCGTTGGCATTGACAAGCACTGCGTATGTTGATTCTATGATTCATACTTTGAAGACCATAAAGTCATCAAACTTGTCTTTTTTTTTCTGAAGTTGTGATTAAACTTTGCCATCTTATCTGCTAAGTTTATTACTGGTTGGCCGATTTGAATGTTGATTTGGGCCAACCATGAGCACTATTTTGGAAATATTAAAAATATAATTTTGGTACTATTTTGACACTGTCTTGGAGTAGATTTAAACGCTCTTCTTGAGAGCCGATTTAGTTACAATTTTGAAAAAGTTTGAATGTCTTTAGGCTGATTCACTTATTGTTTTCCCCGTTTTTGGATTTACTAGTTTTGAACATGGGTCAGTCTCCTCCTTTTGTTTTATTTTTATTTTTATTTTTTTAAATGGTTAAGTCGAAAAGTGGGAGTTTCTGATTTAGTTATTTGGAAGACACTTGAAAATATTTGAGGATTAGTTGAAAAAACACTTAATTGAGGGTAGAACACCGTGAATCACTTTAACCACAAGTTAAAGTGTAGGCTTCCTAGATTTTAGGAGCACGCCCTATGTGAGAATCCATTCACCTAATCCTCAGCATAGACCTCCTAGATTTTAATAGCACACCCTAGGTGAGAGTTCATCCACCTAATTCTCAGCAAAGGTTTCCTAGATTTTAGAATTTAATATAGACTTCCTTGATTTTATAAGCACACCCTTGGTGAGAGTCCATCCACCTAATTCTCAGCATATGCTTCCTATATTTTAGTAGCACACCTTAGGTGAGAGTCCATCCATCTAATTCTCAGCATAAACTTCCTAGATTTTAGGAGCACACCTTAGGTGAACGTTCATCCACCTAATTTTCAAATGAATAACGAAGCTTGGCCCTTAACCTTCATTCACAAACTGATTAAGACACTAGACATGAGGACGCACCAAGATGTAGTCCATGCATCCTTAATTAAATCAACGGTGAAATTTTCTCAATGACTTAACCTACAATAAAACCTAGTGCATCGGGATTTGAGTTTGAATATTACACTCAAATCCTCCTTACAGTTGGGGAAATTTGTTAACGCCACATATGGATCATCGGACTAGGATGAGTCTGGAGTCTAAGTGGCGAGGGTGATAACGACATTGCTTATGTGTGCTTAAACAAGGGATACAAAGTGAGATTATTAGAATAGTATCTCCTACCTCAAGGATCTTCGATAGGGGAGAGGGAAGGATCCATGATACTATTCAATGATTCTTGGTGAGATCGTTGCCCCCGACACTCTTAGGTTGTCAGTAGTTCTAGCACGATTAGAGTGACTGGCCTGTGGACTATACAATTTTACAAAATATTTAAAAAAATAAAAATAAAAATTTCTTTTGCATGTTAAAAAGGACTCTGCAAAAAAGACTTGAACAACAACTTTTACATGAAAATCTTTCTATGAAAATTTATAAAGGTCCACGGCTAGTCACTTGGATTGAGGTTAAGGACTGTCTTCTATAGATTTTTGGGCCGGTAACTCCTGTTCAAGAGCGGGAAGCACACAACCCAGCTCTGAGCCCCCACTTTTACCGATGTCTTATACCCAGTTCTGAGCTGTCATATGTGGTTACATGTTTCTTTTGCTTGTGATTTCTACTACTTGTTTTTTATGACTTTCATGGTGGTTTTTCTTGCCTTACTTATTTTTTTTGCAAGTATGTTTAAATATGTTGCAAATCATATTATGATCACAATATTAATCACAACAGTAGTAGATGCCTAAGCACGCTTTTACAGTTTATCTACAGCATTTTACTTTACTGTATTTTACCTTTCAAGTACATTTTATTAACCTGTGATTTGCTTATTCTCCATGCAAAATTAAAACTGAAACAAAACAAAACCAAACATTGACACAAAAATTGTGAAACATAAACTACTAATCTCAAGCAGTTAAACCCTGGAGTTGTCACGATGATAGGAGCTTGGAGTCAACTTTGTGGGTAGCCGATGAGGAATTCATACTGACTAACAAGAGGATCTTCTTCAGCATTATCCCTTCCTAGTATAATAACAACCCATAGGACTTTGAGGTAGCTCGCCTAGCGCGATGTAAATCCTCACACTCCCTTTTTAGGCACCTATGCAAAAATATTGTGCAGTGTAAGTCTTAATTCACTTTAGGTCTTGAGGTTGTTGTTTGTTACAATGTAAACCCTCTTATCTCTGCAGGCTATTTGCATAATCGGATATTATGCAAATGTAAGTCCCAAATAATAAAATTGGCAGGATTAAACATTAAAATAACATCTTATCTAAACTGTAGCTGTACAGTAGAATAGTTTGGGAAGTCACTGAGGTTCCTCCTCAAGATCAGTGACGCCCCCTACCCTTTACTTCCATTGAACTCCTGAAAGAATTGTTCCTACTTAAGCCACTCCTACTTGTTTTTCCACGTCCTACCGAGAAAACCTAAACCTTAAAAATTTGAAGACTATTTCCACTAATCATTATCGAGAGTTTTCTTAAGTAACCCCAGTCATTTGAGATGTAATTAACTATATGGACTTGTCGCTATAGGGAACTTCGGACCCAGGTAAAATAAACCCTATTTAATCTTTGTGTTGGATAGGGGAACTTGTCGGTCATTCATAAAATGTTCACAGACCAAATAGATGTCACCAATCTCTTAGTTTGCAGAATTGGGTCTATCACTGAGATCTACACTTATCTTTCGGGAGAGTGTAGTATTCGTGGTATTAGGTACGATTATGCAAACTATCAGACTAATAAGATCCATTTGGTCTCATTTTTTAAAAATTAAAACATACTACTTTCAAAACCTAAACTATACACCTCTTATATTTAAATTAAATCTCAAAACTTATTTTCATATTCATAATTTCAAATCTATCAAAAAGTTGACCGACAGAGAGTCTAGGCAAAATAAATATAAAGGCTTGCCGGCGGTGCCCTCGACCTCGCTGACAGCGAGACCGGCGAGATGGCAATTTCTGGAATTTGAATGATGGTTTTTTGCGGTTTTTGGGCTGGAGCTACCCTTTTAAACTCCCAAATTTGATTCCTAAGTTCATATTTCCCCCAAAAACTAGGTGAAACTCCACCAATTTGTTTCTTATAGCATCCAATTCCCTTGATAATCCTAGAGTGCGAGTGTTCAATCGGTGAAAGTTTATTAGTGCGGAAGCGCAATGTATCTTCAACAAGGTACTGACAAAGAAAAGACTGATCAAGGAACGAGGATTCGTAAATTGTGGATTGAATAATCTCTCGAAAGCAATTGAAGAGATCATAGTGCAGCAAAGATGGGAAGTGTGTTCTATACTACCGTCGCCGTAGTTGTTCCTGTGGTAAAGGAATTTTACAAAAATTTGCATGGAATAAACTAGGGAGTCGTCTATATGCAAGGTAGAAGGATCACTTTCACTCCTGCATGAATCAATGAACTATACAAGATCGAGAACATTCCTGTCTGCCACTATTCCAACTTCGTCCCAATAAGAAACCAGATGAATGAGATTTACCAATATTTAACGGACGAAACTTAAGACTGGGAAATGAGAGAAAACGGGTATGTTAGTTTTTCTACAACACTCCTAAATCCCATTTTGAAACACTGGCACTTCGATTGAAAGTAAATTAAGATCAAAGTAAAAAGATCATCACAACTTCTTTAACATTCTCATGGCTCAACCAATTCAAATCACCATTTCACAAAATATCAAGACAAGGAGAAAGATAGAGAAAACTACTCAGAAATAGAGAAGATACGACAAAACTTAGAACTTATATATAAAAGCAAAGTCATACAAACTTCAATAAGTAAATACCATTTATCTCTAATTCCTCCATAAGGAAACTCCTCAAAGTTCCTCTAAATCTCTTCCTTTCTTTACAACACACAGAATTCTTCTTTGAAGTGGCAAGGAGGATGAAATCTCTCACTTTCCCTCCACTCTTACAATCTCTCAACGAATTCCTCACAATAATAATCCTAAATTAAACTCTCTACACTCTACAAAACAATAAAAACTCAATGGGCACCACCACGGAGCTCCTCTTTTTTTGGCCCAAATGTTTCTCTTAAAGTTGTATAAGAGTTTTCCAAGAGTTGCCTAAGCGTCCCTTAAAAAATCGTCCACATTCAATGCACCTGTTGAGAGAACAGTCGCTCTCACCGTCGGCGGCCTCGATGGTGCCGTCGGCGGCCTCGATGGGACCCTCGGCGGCCTTCTAGAATATTTGATTCTGGATTCTGGGGAAAAACCCACCGTCGGTGCCATTAAGCTTGTCGTCGGCGCCCTAGTTCAAATCTTCATTTTTTGGTTCTTTTTGCTCCAAATTTGCTCCTTTTTGCATCTTTTTGCTCCATTGACCATAAGTCAACATACCTGCAACAAAACATCAAAAATACCCTTCTCTAAAGTGCAATATCATCAATATTAGTATAAAATAGGTATGAAAATCTCAACATATTTTTATTTGGTCAAAATACCCTAAACTTAACTATTACTTGTCCTCAAGTAATTTTAGTACTACATAAAAGTTATGATCTATTGTAGTAAAGTTTTAAATAAGAAATATTATAAGTTTGATTTAAGTAAATACTATAGTGAGATTTTAAAAAAATTCAAGTAATTAAATTAACTTTGTAGGTACAAGACTATCTAGTCATCAAGTTTAAGAGTTCTAGTTTTTTATTCCTTTCAAGAATGACTATATGATGTAATATCAAGTCAGTTAGAATATTCAAATGATAAGAACTTCATGAAAACACTACTAGTAAAAGATGCTAATCCATAAATATAAGTTCAAGAATGTATTTAGGTTTTCCCTTTAGGTAGGTCCAATTGAAGCCAATTTTTTATTAGACATCTCCTCA
>NEWO01000068.1:62519-77251 GCA_003013225.1 Phalaenopsis aphrodite
TTGAAACCCTGGTTTGATTCCTTCGGCTTTCAATCCATCCTCTTCGAAGGTGTTGTTTTCGCACTTGACGAAGACGACGGACTTTGCCTTTGCATTCGTCGTCTTTTCCTTTGCACTCGACGACGACGGTGAACAACATTTGGACCTTCACTTATGCGACATCTTCGCGCCGCAGTTTCCTTTATGCGCGTGGTCGTGTTGCGGTTTAGAATTTGTCAAGCTGTGAATTCGTTCTGCGCAGTCGTCATCTGCGGTTACTGTCTGCGGTTCCTCTCTTTTGTGCAGTTGTTGACCTCATTTTTGTGAGGTCTTTCCTTCTTCTAGTTTCAGGAGTTTCCTATTGACTATCTCAGAAAACCAGCATTGAAACATGTCCTCTTAGAAATTCCAAAACACTTCCTATTTTTCTGTGATGTCTACATTTATGGTCTCAAAACCATCGTCTTATGGACGAGTGGTTAACGGCCATTGTGTGGAGACTCAAGGAAAAGTTCCCAACAGAACTTCAAGCCCTAGGAAAACCTCCTCACGACTTTATCGTCGCACACACACACCAAATGCACAAAATTCACTAAGTAACACGAGATAGGACTTCAATTAAACCCAAAAGATGGGTGAAAATGCAAACTTCTTCAAACGACCTCCGATGATAAATTGGATTGCGTCAACGCGTCCAGGACATCAATTTTAGTAGGAAAAGATACTCATAATGACATATTTCCGACACGAGAAAATTTGAACGCAAATCAATGAATTCGTTAAAACGACCTCCAACGGCGAAACGGACCGCGTCGGCGTGTCCGGAATGTCAAAGTTACCCAAAATGATACTAATTTTGTTATGTTTAGACGCACGAATAAAACAAAAATTCAAATTTTATTTTTCAAAATACTAAATACTTTTTTATAAATTTTACCCCTAAATTATAATCACATTAAACCCTAAACCTTATTTACAGCTCCACCCGCACCCCTTCTCCCTGTTCGACCCATTCAAGGGACAGGGCTAGCTCTCATCCCGCTCCCTCTCGCCCGTGCCCTAGGTTCCACAGTGGATCCACGCGGCTCCCGTCTTCTTCCCCGTCTCTTCCCCTTCTTTACGTGGCACNCCGTCTCTTCCCCTTCTTTACGTGGCACGGCTCGCCTCCTCGAGCTCCCCCTCGACTTTTTGGCTCTCCAATTGCAAGAGACAAGTTGGTCGACGCTCCTTCTACTTGAGGCTTTACGCTCTCCTCCTTTATGGTGACGCTTCATTCCTTTCCCTCGATTCATTGGTTAGGGCGGAAAAAGTGCGCTCTCTTTTCTATTTCCTGTCTATTGAATTTCTAGTGGTGTTGTGTTTTTTTCTTTTGTGGGGAGTGTTGTTGAAGAGGCTACGTTCTTTTTCTCTTTGTTGCCCGAGAGACTGTTTTCCTTCTTCTTTACTGTGGGAGGTTTTAGGGGAGAAATTTCTACTAACATCTTATCTAAAATTTGATTTTCATGTGCTAGGGTGTAGAGCATCCGTTGGTGGTTGTTTCTCAAAACTTTCAAGAAGAAGGCTCTCTCGAAATTTCTGTTTGGCTAGCTTTTGGTTTACTGGAAGTTTAAAGGATTTGTCGGTTGCTCCTTTTTTTGAAGTTTTTAGGAAGAAGATTTCTTTGGGAGGCACTTTATTGGATCTTTCTTACACTTTTTTGCTTTAAGTCGGAATTAAGAGGTATTATTCTACTCTCCTCTATTCTTGCAATATTTCGGATGGCATAAAAATATTTTTTATCTCATGTGGAAGCAAGATTTGGGTATGTTTTAAGATTTAAGCATGAAATAGTTCCTATAAACGTTAAAATGTAGCATGATATGGTTGCTTTCTCTCCTTTTTATGCTTAAGACATATGGTATGCATGTTATGAAAGTTTTAGTTGCTAGTTTATGGGATACATGTTAGGATTAGCCTCAAAGTTGGATCATATGTAGGATCTAAAAAGGCATGTATATTTATAGATTCCTGTTATTTACTCCTATTTGAAACATGTTGGAATAATATTTTGAGATATCAGGTTCCAAGAGGAAATTTTTCTCTAAATTTAGCCCAATTGGAAGGCTTGGCTTTGGTTTCATGTTGGCTGGAAATTGCATCACATCTAGTCCATTTAGAGGGTTCGGTTTTGGCTCTATTAAGATGGAATCATGAATGGAAATACTTCTTTGTTTTCCCCATGTGATATGCTCGATTTTAGTTATATTGGACTGAATAAATGTTGGAAATTTTTGCCCTGTTTTGACCCATTCGGAGCTTTTAAAGTTGAATCCTTGTTGGAAATTTTTTTTTTCCTGTTTTTGGCTCATTTTTTTGTCTCGGTTTTAGTTCTTTTGAAATGAGTAAATGTTGGATTTTTTTTTTTGGTTGCCCTCCCATGTGGCTGGACTCGTTTTGCCTCTGTGTTGGGCTGGGTTTTGCCTCTTTGCTGTTCGGATTGCCCCTTCTTTGGGATCGGTTTTAGTTCTTTCGAAATGGTAAATGCTGGATATTATTTTCTGTTTTGCCCCTGTGTTGGGCTTGGTTTGCCCCCTATGCTGAGCTCGATTTACCCCTATGCTGGCCTCGATTTGAGCTCCTTTCTGACGTTTTATGTTGATTGGAATCTTTTATATGTTTGGACCAATCTCTGAGCTCGATTTACCCCTATGATGGGCTCGGTTTGGGCTCCTTATTGGTGATTTATGCTGGCCGAAATTCTCTTATTATTGGGACTATTCTGTGGGCTTGGTTTGACACATTTGTGGAGAATGGTTAGGTTGAGGCCTCCTCTTTAATGCCCCCCTCCTCTTGAGTTTTTTATTGGTAATCAAGTTTGTCATCCAAAAATTCATGAATTTTAATATCTATCTCTATGAGGGAATGTTTAATATGAGTGTTCTCATGCCTTATATGATGAAAGTGTGTTCGATCTCAATGATGTATAATAGCTTGCCCATTCATTCTCTTATGTATGTCAAATACAATGCAACGGTAGTACTTATGGTAGTTTCTTTATGCTGCCTTTGAGACTTTTTTCATGGCCCTTACCCGTAGGTCTATGTTGCCTTTGGGGCCATTTTCTTTGCCCCTACCCGTGGGTTTGTGTTATGTCGGGCTCCTCCTTGCCATCCGAGGTCGTGAGCTTCTTATATGGGGTTTGGTTTGGCTTGTTCTGGCTCCTACCTGTGAGCTAATTGGAGGTTTGGCTACCCTCTTTCCTGGCCTTACTCGTGAGCCTTGTTCCCTTTCCTGGTCTAACCCGTGAGCCCCTACCCTCTTTTCTGTTTTACCCGAGAGCCTTACCTGTTGATCTATACGTGGAATAAGTTGGGTTGATAGTCATTCCTCTCTGTGACCTCTGATTATGAATATTTATATCGTTCTATATGGATAATTTCATGTTTATGCGAAATGAAAAACTTTTAATGAAGGTTGGATTTAAATGATTTTGATATTGGCATGATTTTCTGGAAGGCTAGAAGGTTGCCCCCTCTATTAATTAGTCTCTCTTATTTTGTGACATATAAAAGGCTCTTGAAACTTCATTTTGGGAAATCATGAAGTTAATATAGGTTGGATTTATGAAATGATTTGAAAGCTTTTGAAAGTGTTTGAAAAGATAACATGAAGGCTTGATAAATATAAACATCACCTTTAGGTTTAGATTTGGACATAAAGATTCATATGAGTGATGAAGTTGTGAGTATAGTGTTATGATAGTCTTGAGCCCATTTCAATATATTTGAAACAAAGACTTGGAAGCCTCTTTTGCCCATGTTGTGATAGTCTTGAACCCGACAAAGCCACTTTTGCCCATGTTGTGGGTAATCCTTAGGGGGAGACGGCGGTTGTCTTCCCCTCAAGTTATAAGGAGAATCGTAATGGTACAGGTGACTACCCCTTTATTAAGAATGCAAGCAGGAAGAGTAGGAAGGCAACACTCTTTTTCTCTGGTCAGAAATTTCAACCCTGACTGACAAATTCAAATTTACTCTGATTGAGAAATTTCAATAGGGACACCCAGCTATGGAAGTTATCAGGAAAAGTTTTGAAAACCTCAAATTAACAAGTAGAAAGTAAGATTCATGAACGGGAGACATGTTTTGATTCAGTTAACCGTGTCTGAAGACTACACTCGTATTTTTTCAAAAAAATATATTAACATTACTGGTAAACCAATGAAGTTACTCAAGTGGTCTCCTAATTTTGACCTCACTCATGAATCTCCTGCTGTACCGATATGGTTTAGTCTACCTGGTCTCAAGCTGCACTTTTTTCATCATCAGGTTCTTTACTCTATTTATGACATACTTTGGGACCCTATGAAGCTAGATCTACTCACTTTCAACCTTACCAAATCTTTTGTGGCCATAATACTTATGGAAAGAGATATTGTTTTGTCTGATGTTACTGAAGTCTGGTTGGGCACAACGCATAATGGATATTGGCAACAAATCGTCATGGAGCATAGACCTTATTGTTCTCATTGTAAAATGTTTGGGCATACTCTTAATAAATGTCATAAGCTTCACCCTAATTTGAAATCTAAAAAACAAGTGAATAAGGATGGCAATCATCTTACCATATAAGAAATATATTTGTACCATCTTGAAAGAATGCTACCACAGGACAGATTTTGGTGTCTGATTCTATTGCTCCTGCCATTACTGTTATTGCGAGTGATGTGATGATGGCATCTTCAAACCCCATGGAAAACAATACTGATAACTAGTACCTACAAATAATAGTGTTCAGATTGATAATCAAAAGAGTTGTAGCTCCAGTTCTTCAGGAAGTATCCAGTGTANAGTCATAGAAGCGTTTGATTGAATCATATGAATTGTGTTTTGTTGGTGTTATCACTCCACATGTGTTGTTTGCTTTATTTTAAGTTAGGAAAGAAAAGAAAAAAAAAGAGGCCTAGATTGGTTTGATTTCTTCATGTTTATGGCAAAGCTCTAGGGACATACTTGATTTGCCTATTTGATGGCAAACTTTGGAATATTCATTCAATTTTGAAGCACTCCTCGCATGCTAGGATTTGGCATATAACTCTCTTTCACATAATATATAAGTAGAATTTGAAGCTCTCTTTCTACATCTAAGCTTCAATACATGTGCTCAATTTTTTAAGTGTTGCTCATACATCAACATTTGGATTTATATGGCTCTCTAATCTCTTTCTCATGCTCGCATGTGATGGATATGGTTAGCTTTGCGAAATATGCAGTTTTCGAGATTTTTTTTTTCTTAAAAAAAAAAAAAGATGTACAGCTTATGAAGTCCTCTTTCTATGTCAAGGTGTGAAGTATGTTCATGACATTTGGAATACCTTTCATGTGCTAAAGTATTGGGATTTATTCATGACATTAGGAGTCTTCCCTTACATGTGGAAATATGAGAATTTCTTTTAGCTTTTAAAGTATTTTGGTAAGCCAAGGGTTGGGTTTACAAATGGCTTTTTTAAGCTTTTCTCATATGCAAGTTATATGTTTTATACTTGGATTTTTGGAGTCTTTCTTATGTGCAAATCACATGCTTTATGTGAGGCTTTTTGAAGCTTTTCTCATGTGCAAGTTATATGTCTCATACTTGGATTTTTGGAGCTCTTCTTATGTGCAAACTAACGCTTTATGTGTGGCTTTGTTTGGAAGCCTTCATCATATGAAATTTTCGGATTTGGGAATGACTCTACTTGAAACACTCATGGAAAATGTTATATGTGTTTATTTCTTGCGCATTTATATGGTCATTCATATGCATAACACCTAAGCTTTATTTTTGCACACTCTCCACCTCTTCTCATGCACAAAAGAGGTGTCTATTAATCTATACTTGCCAAAACGAATATTTTTGCAATTGTGAAGTTACACCATGTTTATACCTGCTTAAGTATGAAATTTGCGCTTGCATACTTGTAGAAGTTGGTTCACATTGCTCATATTCTCATCTTACAAAATTTCTTCACTCTTCTTTTTATCTATGCTACATATATGCTTGGGCTTGATGGAAACACTGTATGTTGTCATTCATATATTTGTGTACTTTCATAGTTGTGTAAATTGCAGGTATGAAAAATCTATTTTTATGTCGTTATGCTGCCCGATTTTTCTCGATTGGGTTCCCCCTCCCTTTTTTTTTTATTTACCTGGGCATGTTGCTTCTTTGTTCTTTTTTTTTACTTTGGCTTTCTCATATATATCTCGACTTCTCATTATTATTTTAACTTCATCGCTTCACCACTACACTTCACCACTTCACTCACTCCACCTCCTACATTATATCAGATACTACATCACTTCACACCCTACACCACGTTGTGAGAGGTTTAACTGCTTTAACATGTATTCTGATTTTCTTTGATATTGAGAAACAACCCACCTCCTTTCCGGAATAGTATTAGGTGGATTGTCCTCTCCTTTCTCTCTCTCTTCCTTGTTCCCTTGTCCCTTGTTTCTCCTTGCTTCTTGGTCTAAATCCCGCACTCGTGTAAGACGCACGAGTGCGCACGTATAGCACTCTTGCTATATGTGGGATCATCAAGCAAGGCTGTCAGTAGAGTGTGTGAGGTTAAGGACGGTGATAAAATTGCATTATAGAGAATCGGGTCCCTTAGAATAGTATCTCCCAACTCATAGGCCCTGGAGAGGGTAGAGTAGGGGATTTTTATAGATACTACTCGCCCAGCCTTGGGGTTTCTACCGCTGGCAATCTAAAGTTGCTAGCAGTCCTAGTTCGACTATAATATTCAACTTAAGGATCGAATTATTTAAAAAAAAATATGTATAAATACATTTGAAAAATACAAAATCACCTCCACTACAAAACAGCCTACTTAGCTACGGCTTTTACTTGCATGCAGATCCAGACTGAAATGTATGAAAATTTTACAAAGGTCCACGGTCGGCTACTCGAGTCGGATTAGGGCTGCCTTCTATAGAAAGTCGGTCTAGTAGTCAGTACTTAAGGTTGTGGTCTACAGTACAGCTCTGAGTCCTCCTCACCACCAAGCTTATGGTCTTCTTGAACTTGTAGTCCATTTTGGTGTTTTCTTCGTTTTTGTTCTTTCTTTCGGATTTTCTACAAGTTTACCTCTATGGATTTATTCGAATTTTCTACGAACTTTGTTTTGTTTCAGATTTATTACGGAATGTTTGTTTTCAACTTTTTTTTGACTTTTTGATTCTTTTATTTCGTTTCTCCTACACACATTACACACGCACGTCTGCCCAATGTAGTTTGCTTATTCTATCTTTCAGTGTATATTCTTCTGTCGGATGTGCAGTCTTCACATTACCACTACATAATTTCGTTGCACATTAACATGATTTTCTTTTACACTCTCCCCTAGATTAGGATGCCAGTAGTAGCTCCTAGGTGGTACCCACGATAAATTGGTGACCTCACCTTTTGCATTATTTCAACCTTAAACAACTTGAATACTAAATTCGACGCTGCAATGACGAGGAGCTTGGAGCAAATGCGGTGGGCGGCACGGTCATCTTCAACAGCAAAACATGTCAACATCAACGAAATTTTTCCTTAGAATTAAACAACAAGCCATAGGATTTCGAGGTAGTCTGCTTAGCGCGACATAAATCCTCACTTTATCTTTTAGGCCTTTACAAATCTTCAGAGTCTCTGCACCCGCAAACCTCTATAAATCTCTGCATCCACATTTCTTAGCAATTCTCCACAATTTTACAAATCTCCACAAATCTTCAAAGTCTCTGCACCCACAAACCTCCGCAAATCTCTGCATTCACATTTCTTAGCAATTTTCCACAATTTTACAAATCTTCACAATCTTTGCACCTAGAAATCTCCGCAAATTCTTGCATTCATAATCTCAGCAAATCTCTACAATTTTACAAGTTCACAAATCTCCAAGTCGTCGCAAATATGCATAATTCCGCAGCACCTCTGCACCCTCATAAACTCTCGTGAATTTCACAAAATCGTTGCAAAACCCCGCAATCACCACAATTCCATAAATGCATGTTTCACGAATTTGTACACTCAGCAAGCGGAATAAACATGGTTTTATTTCTTCTCAGCACTTAGCACACTTGGGATAGGTTCAATCCTAATCCTTTCTCAGCACTCAACACTCAGCACATTTGGGATAGGTTCAATCCTAATCCTTACTCAGCACATTTGGGATAGGTTCAATCCTAATCCTTTCTCAGCACTCAGCACATTTGGGATAGGTTCAATCTTAATCCTTTCTCAGCACTCAGCATTCAGCACATTTAGGATAGGTTCAATCTTAATCCTTTCTCAACATATTTGGGATATGCATAATCTCAATCTTTTCTCAGCACTCTGCACTTGTCACATTTGAGATAGGCCTACTGCTATTCTTTCTCAGCATATTTGAGGGCAAGCTTAGTCCTATTCTTTCTCAGCACATTTGGGAGATGTTTAACACTAATCGTTTCTCAACATATTTGCACATTTAGGATAGTTTCAATCCTGATCTTTTTACAACACCCCTTCCAACCACGACACTCCATACAACCATAACAATCTCTGTAAGACAACAAAACAACCAAACATCTGACGAATCCCTTCGTCCCCAACAGAAACTTTTGAAATTCCTCAGTAAGCTGTTGTCTTTGGATTGGGAATCCCCTGGTAGAAAGTCCCAACTCAATTTTGATTTTGACTCTGGATCGATTCATTCTGAGTATGGTGTACTATGATGGTTATTTTGATCGTGTTGGTCACTTCGGTCAACACCAATACGCGCGGTGTGCTTGTTCAACACACCACACCTATTGGGGGTCCATTTGTTGACCTCATTTTAGTGAGGTCTTAGTCTCCTACTCCCAAAACCCATAATCTAGCCTTAGGAGTTCCTTATTGACCATCCTAGCAGACTAGTAATGGAGCCCACCTCCCGTAGAACTTCAAACCGTTTCTTTACTCATTTTTGTGAAGAACTCGCATGAGTGGTTCCAAGCACTCAACTTCTAGTTGCAAGGGCTAAGGATCAACATGTAAAGGGCCCGAAAATGAGTTCCTATAGGATCAAATAGTCTTAGGTGAACCCTTTGTGACTCGAACACTCGTGAACGCCGCAACTCACACACTTACTGCACCACACACGACTTTGACTTGAATCGACTTGCCCGGCGGCGAACTCGTCCGGACGACCCCGGATGACGAAACGGACAGTGCCGACGCGCCCGGAACATCGACTTTAGCTAGGAAGGACACCCATATCTCTATAGTTTCGCGCACGAGCGTCTAGCACGAATATCGATGCACCTTTTTAACGGTGCGTGAGCCCGGGCTCAACCCAAGTTTGACTCGGGTTCGATTCAGGTTGGACTCGGGCTGAACACGGGCTAGGCACTAGCTCACCTGAATTTGAAATTCAAATTTCAAAATTTAAATAAATTATTTAAATGCTGCCTTAATTAAAATTAATTCAGGAGTTAATTATTTCCATTTAATCCTCCCTAGATTTGGAAATCATTTATTTCCCCGCCAATCGGTTCCAGAGTAACGGCTCCCGCTCCAATTCTAAAAGGAAGGAGCGCCTTCTTCCTCAGCTGGTCTTCCTCCTCTGTCATTCCCGAACGCTTGCTCCTCCCTCTCGCGTGCGCGACAGAAGAGTCGCTCGACCGCTCGTCTGACTCGATCACAGCTCCAGATCAAAGCTCCCGTTCGCTTCCGCTTGTTCTCTCCCGTCTCCCGCACATCCCGCCTCTGCGCTCCCCCGCCTCCCGCACCGAGGCCGCACATCCCGTCTCTGCGCTCCCCCGTCTCCCGCACTGAAGCCACAGACCGCTCCGCTCAATCCCGTCTCCCGCACATCCTGTCTCTGCTCTCGCCGTCTCTTGCGATCCAAGTTTGACTCCTTCCCCGCTCGCCTCCTCTGTACCGAAACCCTCGCATCACTCTCGCTCACCCTCGTCGGCTTCCTACTCGCGTGCGACGGTTGCTCTCGACAATTTTTGCTCGCACAGAAAACCTCTCGCTTCTTCCTTGCGCGACAGAAGCCTCCTCCGTTGTCCTGCTCCTCTGCGACTCAATCACAGCTCCCGATAGAAGCTCCCGCTTGCTTCTCCTTTGTGCGACGGGCCTCGTGCTCGACCGAACTCCCTCCTTTCTCAGCGCCAAAGCCCCGCACACCTCTCGTCCGCGTCAAAGTCGCTCGCCTCACTCGGCTGACCCTCCCTCGCCCGCATTGGAGGTAGGAGGAACACAGAACTCCCCAGAGCTTCTGAAAAGCTTTGGAGTGCAAAACCTTAGCGATTGCAATAACTGGGTAACGAATTCTTGTTTTGTTCCTATACTGCTCATTTTATTTATACAAATCATGTCATCTAGGAGTTAGAAAGATTTGCATACACATCCACTCAATTCATGTGCTTTTACGTGTCTATTGTCTCAAACTTTCACATGAGTATGCATAGCACTCAAATATTTTATGTTGCAATAAGATAATGCATTTACCTATCTTTTACAATACACATAAGCTTCAGTATTTGTATGTCTACTTGCTGAATTGAAATTTTCAGAATGACATAGATGATGTTTTAAGTCTTATAAACTTGTGGTCTTAGAAAAATAAAATGTTATTTTGTTTGTCTTGTATTTCTGTTGTTGGGAAGAGTTAAATGTTGTCGTATTCGAGTCATATTGTTACTGCTTGGAAGCACTAAATAGTATTATTTTGGCTCTTTGATTTCACTGTTTTGGAGTTTCTACAAGTGTTGTTTGGGTCCATTTTTAAAAAAAAAAGTTGTTTGAGACAATTTAAGTGATGTTTGAGGGTTATTTTGGGACTGGTTTCACTGCAGTTTTCAGAGCTTTAAATGCATTTTTTTTAGGGAGACTTTGTCACTTTTTTGGGCTAGTTTTTCTAGCTAATTTTGTAACATTTAAAATTAATCTTTTGGGCATATATGAGAGCTATTTGGGAATGTTAAAATTGTTGTTTGGAGCATTTTAAATGTGATGTTTGAGGTTTTTAAAAGTGTTGATTTGGAGTGCTTTAAAGTGTGTTTTTTTTTTGGGTTGACCTCAGAAAGGTTTTGGGCATCATTTAAGCACTGATTTACATGTTGATTTGGAAACTTTAAAAGTTGTTGTTTTGGGCCGACCAAAACACTGTCTTAGAGCAGATTTAAACGCACTTCTTAAGAGCCGATTTAGTTACAATTTTGAAAAGGTTTGAATGTTATTAGGCCGATTCACTTATTGTTTTCCCCATTTTTGGCTTTACTAGGTTTGGACATGAGTCGGTCTCCTTTTGTTTTATTTATTTTTTTTAAATGGTTAAGTCATAAAAATGGGGATTAATGATTTAATTAATTGGAAGATACAGAAACCTTAAATCACCTTAAGCATAAGTTAAAGAGTAGGTTTCTAGAGCTTAAGCACATACCCTAGGTGAGAGTTCATTCACCTAGCCATCAGCGTAGACCTCCTAGACTTTAGGTGCACACCCTAGGTGATAGTCCATTCACCTAATTCTCAGCATAGACTTCTAGATTTTAGAAGCATACTCTAGGTGAGAGGCAATTCACCTAATTCTCAGCATAAGCTTCCTAGAGTTTTAAGAGCACACCCTAGGTGAGAGTTCATTCACCTAGCCTTCAATGTAGGCTTCCTAGACTTTAGGTGCACACCCTAGGTGAGAGTCTATCCACCTAATCCTCAGCATGATTTTCCTAGATTTTAGAAACACACCCTAGGTGAGAGTCCATCCACCTAATCTTCAGCATAGGCTTCCTAGAGCTTAGGCACACACCCTAGGTGAGAGTCCATCTGCCTAGTTCTTAGTATAGGCCTCCTAAGGTTTTAGGAGCATACCTTAGGTAAGAGTCTATTCACCTAATCCTCGAATGCACAATGAAACTAGACACTTGACTCTAATTCACAAACTGACTAAAACACTAGACATGATGCACCGAGACGTGACCCATACTTCCTTAATTAAATCAACAGTGAAATTCCCTCAATGACTTAACCTACAATAAAACCTAATGCATCGGGATTTCAGCTTGGATAGTACACTCAAATCCTCCTAGCAATTGGGGAAATTTCTTAACGTCACATATGGATCATCGGACTAGAATAAGTCTAGGATCTAGGTGGTGAGGGCGATGACGACATTGCTTATGTGTGCTTAAACGAGGGATACGAGGTTAGATTATTAGAATAGTATATCCTACCTCAAGGATCTTCAATAAGGGAGAGGGAAGGACCCATGATACTATTGCCGATTCTTGGTGAGATTGTTGCTCCCGACACTCTTAAGTTGTCAGTAGTTCTAGCACGATTAGAGTGACTAACCTGTGGACTATATGGCTTTACAAAAATATTTACGAAAATAAAACAAAATCTCTTTTGCATGTTAAAAAGAACTCTGCATAAAAAAGAATCAAACAACAGCTTTTGCATGAAAATCAAAGAATTTTTCTATGAAAATTTATAAAGGTCCACGGCTAGTCACTTGGATTGAGGTTGAGGACTGTCTTCTGTAGATTATCGAGTTAGCAACTCTTACTCAAGGTCAGGAAGCACACAGCCCAGCTCTGAGCCCCCACTTTTACCAAGGTCATATACTCAGTCCTGATCTTTCATATGTGGCTAAGTGTTTCGTTTGCTTGTGTTTTTTTTTACGACTCGCTTTTCTGACTTTTGTGCTGAGTTTTCTCGCCTTGTTTAATTTTCTTGCAAGTCTATTTAAATCTCCTGCAAATCATACTATGATCACAATATTAATCACACAACAGTAGCAGATGCTCAGGTACGCTTTTACAGTTTATCTACAGCATTTTACTTTACTGCATTTTATCTTTCAAGCACATTTATTTACCTGCAATTTGCTTATTCTGCATGCAAAACCAAAACATTGACACCAAAACTGAGAAGCACAAATCACCAAATCTCAAACACTTAAACCCTGGAATCGTCGCGACGACAGAAGCTTGGAGCCAACTTTGTGGGCAGCATGACGATGAATTCAGACCGAACAGCAAAAAGATCTTCTTCAACATTATCTCTTCCTTAGCATAATAATAACCCATAGGACTTTGAGGTAGCTCGCCTAGAGCGACGTAAATCCTCACCCTCTTTTAGGCTCCTGTGCAACCATGTTGTGCAGCGTAAGTCCTAACTCGACTTAGATTCCAAGGTTGTCGTACGGTACGACGTAAACCCTCATATCTCTGTAGGATATTTGCATAATCAGGCATTATGCAAGTTTAAGTCCCAAATAATAAAACTGGCAAGATCAAGCACTTAATTAACGTTGTCTCCAAAAATATAGTCACACCGTAGGATAGTCCAGGATGTCACTGAGGTTTCTCCTCAGGAACTATGACATCACCTACCAGTTCCTTCCTTTGAACTCCTGAAAATAAGTGTTTCGCATTGAGTCATTCCCACTTGATTTTCCTCATCCTACCTTGAAAACCTGAATCTTGAATTCTTGAAGACTAGAACCATTGATTATTATCGAGAGTTTTCTCAAGTGACTCTCGTCATTTGGGATGTAATTAACTATATGGGTTTGCCTCTATAGGGAACTTGGAACCCAGGTAAAATAAACTCTATTTAATCTTTGCATTAGATAAGGGAATTTGTCGTTCATATATAAAAGGTTCGCAGACTAAATGAATGTCACAAATCTCTTAGTTTGCAGGATTGGGTTTATCGCCGAGGTCTACACTTATCTTTCGGAAGGTGTAGTATTCGCGGTATCAGGCACGATTATGCAAACTACTGGACGAATGAGATCCACTTGGTCTCATTTTTCAAAAATTAAAACATACTATTGGCAACTCCCCCGACTATTTAGTGCCGACAAGTATATGTTGCGAGGCGTAAGATAGATGTCTCCCAATATTCGTTCACGTAAATTTTCCTCTCTTTTGGATGCCTTAGAATCATTACAAAAGAAATATTCAAAGAGAAAAGAGGGAAGAAACCAAATTTAAAAGGGGTCCAACAAGTTGGTGGCATCTGATAAACTCCTCTCTACATAAATGAGGAAATAGTGGCTATATTAGTACTGCATAAAATTGAATTATTTCAATACATAATAATATTCTTTAAAAATAGCAACTAAAAAGTGAAAGGGTTAAACAATGCAAATTATTTCATCAACTAAATAAATTATTACAAATCAGGTAATGTTCATAGAAAAAAATGCTCTAATTGCAACACTCCAAATAGAAACAGGATGCACAAAATGGTAAGATATGATTAAAAAAAAAAACCCAAATGTCTGGTATTCCATACCCAATATAATCTGCAGAGGAACGATCAAGGCCACTACACCCAGCCCATGACGCTCCACGGAAAATATTACCCCCACCAACAACTATAGCAACCTGAATTAGTTAAGCAAATCAACAATAAATTACATTTTAAACTATTGACACATTGCAAGAGTTTTATCTCATATGTTTAACATTCTATCACCTAAAAATGTACAATGACAAACATACCTCAATGCCAAGCCTGATCACAGATGCCACTTCCTTGGCAATGGACATTGTGATCTGCAAGCAAAATAGAGAATGACACCATGACAAACATCAATCTATACTTGAAGAGATATAGATACATGCATGCAACGTCAGGATTGAAGGTTTCTTATGGTTCTCGATAAAAAATGGTGAAAATTTAACAACAAAAGGTTTATGAAGGAAAGAGAAATGCAAAGTCACTTTCAGAATTGCAACTCTCATATAGCAAGGCTTATA